>JBAKBP010017770.1:0-48212 GCA_037953745.1 Lithodes maja | reverse complement strand
GCTCAACCCACACACCGTGCACGACTATCCTGGATCATCAACCCTTGATAGACAATCTGCTATCACGTTCTCACTCCCGGCAATATGCTGAATGTTGAGATTATACTCTTGGAGCATTAGGGACCACCTGGTCAACCGCATATTCCGATTGTGAAACTGATTTAGGAATTTCAAGGGATGATGGTCCGTATAAATCGTCACTACCGGGCCGTAGGCTGGAACATAAACTTCGAAATGTTTGAGCGACAAAACGATAGCAAGAAGCTCCTTCTCTATAGTCGAGTAATTCCTTTGTGCAGAATTAAACTTGCGAGAAAAGAAGCTCACTGGGTGTTCCAAGCCCTCGGAATCAGTCTGCAGTAACACTGCCCCGGCACCCACACCGCTGGCATCAGTCGCCAGCTGAAAACTCCTGGAAAAGTCTGGGGCTCTCAAAATCGGATGTGTACACAGCAGGTGCTTGACTAGGTCGAAAGCCCTCTGACACTCCGCAGCCCAACAGAACTTCACTGACTTCGACAGTAGATCAGTTAACGGTGCTAAGACAGTAGAGTATCCCCGGATGAAGCGCCTATAATAGCCTATCATACCTAGGAACCGCATGACCTGGCGCTTAGTGGTGGGCCTGGGAAACATATTGATAGCCTGTATCTTGCTCAGGGGGGGGCACACCCGGCCTAACCCGACCACGAAGCCAAGATACTGCACAGTAGCCTTTACAAACTCGCACTTCCTCAGGTTCACCACCAGCCCAGCATCGTGCAACTTCCCAAACAGGGTCTCTAAGTGCCTTAGGTGATTATCAAAATTGTCATCATACACTATCACGTCATCAAGGTAGACCGTGCAGTTAGGGATTTCGTCACAAATATCGTTCATCAGGTTCTGAAACGTGGCAGGTGCGTTCTTAAGCCCATAAGGCATTACGTTACATTGGTAGGTCTTGCCATCTACCACAAAACCACAAACTTGCTTAGCTCGGTCCGACAGGGGTACTTGCCAGTAGCCTTTTACAAGATCAATTTTAGTAAGGTACTTTGCATTCCCTATCTTGTCCACGCTGTCGTCAACTCGAGGCAAAGGGTAAGGGTTGGTAGTGGTCAAGCCATTTAGCCTACGAAAATCTATGCAGAACCGCACCTTGCCGTCAGGTTTTGGCTGCAACGTGACGGGTGATGTCCACTTCACATAACCTTCAGTGATCATCCCTCTCTCAACCATGTACTTTAACTCCTCCCGTAAAGCTGGCAACTTTACCGGGGGCACACGGTAGGGCACTGACTTGAAGGGCACATTATCACCGACGTCCACGTCGTGCGTTACCTGAGTAGTGAGACCTGGGTGTTCGGCGAAAACAGAGGGGTATGACCTGAACAGGCCTAGGACAGCAGCACCCTGGTGCTCAGGCAGGTGACTTACAGCTTGCCTAGCCTCTTGTTCAGTATTCCCCGCCCACTGTTCCGCGGAAATGACACAGTCCCAGCTATCCTCCTCAGCAGCATGACTGTCCCCACCTCCTTCTCCACCCTGGCCGCTGCAGGCCAGCACAGGGACAGTGAGAGGCTCTGAGGGGCGTCTCACATACTCTTTCATGAGGTTAACATGACATAACTGATGTTTTTTTCTACGGTCAGGTGTTGCAACGAGATAATCAAGGTCGGACAGTTTCTTAGCCACCACATACGGCCCAATAAACTTGGCAGAAAGGGGGTGTCCAGGCAAAGGTAAAAGCAACATTACCTCCTGACCCACCGAAAACTCCCGAAGCTTCACCTTGGCGTCATACTGGTGCTTCATGACCGCCTGTGCATTAACCAAGTTATTACCTGCCGCTGCCATGCAACCTATAAGTCTCTCCCGGCTCTCAAGGATATATTTAAGTACAGACCCCGGCTTCTCTTCGCCCTCCCAGATCTCTTTCACCATACTTAAAGGTCCTCTCACATTATGGCCAAAGACTAGTTGATTTGGACTGAACCCCAGGCTCTCTCCTGGGACTTCACGTGCAGCGAACAGAACATACGGCAGACCCAAATCCCAATCAGTGTCATGTTCTGCACAGTAACAGCGTAGCATACTCTTCAGGGTCGAGTGCCACCGCTCCAAGACTCCCTGACTCTCGGGATGGTAGGCTGACGACACTACAGAACATATACCGTGCAACTGAAGGGTTTGCTTGAACAATTTGGATGTAAAATTGCTCCCCTGGTCTGACTGCACCTCACGTGGAAATCCATAACGGGAACAGAACAATAATAAGTTTTTAACAACTGCCTTTGCCGAGCCGTTTCTCATGGGGTATGCGTCCGGGTATCTCGTAGCCACATCCATGATTGTCAACAGGAATTTATTGCCACTACTAGTAGGCGGGAAAGGGCCAACCAAATCTACTACAACTTTGCTGAACGGAGGCCCGGTGACAGGTATGGGAAACAAAGGTGCCTTCGGGATTGTCTGGTTAGGCTTCCCCGTTGTCTGGCAGGTCGCACACCCAGCCACCCATGCACAGACATCAGCCTTGACCCCAGGCCACCAGAAAAACCTGCCCAATGCCGCCAATGTTTTTGTTACCCCCAAATGACCCGCCACCGGCACATCATGCGCCAGACACAATAAGGACTCTCTATACTTATTTGGAACAACCACCTGGTCTACTACCCTCGCACCGCCCTCCCACTTCGATTTGGGGTCTAGAAATCTGCGGTACAATATCCTGTTGAGCCTAAAGAAATCTCCCGGCTTCGCATCCCCATCTTCCTCCAACTCTATGGCACCATTGCTATAACGAGCTAGGCTAGCGTCTTGCAGCTGCTGCTCACTAATGTCCCTGGGCGTCAATGCATCAAGATGGTTTTGTAATAAGACATTACCCCGGCTAGTAGGCTCTACTGCCTTAGTGGCTCTCGCTACAGCTCTTGCCTCACGCGAAGTCTTACCCAACTCTGCCTTGTTACACACCATATCTGGGCCAGAGTCAACTCCCGTGTTTATTATAGGTCCAAGTACCGAATCACCGAGAAGTGCAGCAGAATCAATGTCCCTTTTCCTGCCCTTAGCAACCTTCTCCTGATCCCTCCTCCACTGTCCCCGAGGTTGAGTGCTAGGCTGTGCAGGAGCCGCAGAGCGAGATCGGGTTACCACACAGGCCATCTCATCCTGTTGGCACCTCCCAACCCATTCCCGATTCTCACCATCCACGTCGGCCGCCCTCTCGGCAACGACTAAGGGTGGAGTCCCGGAAGTGGGCACCGCAAAGTCGTTGCCGAGAAGAAGGTCGACGCCCTCAACTGGCAAACACTCAACGATCCCTACATCCAGCTCCCTGCACACCTCTCCCACTCTCAACTCCAACCTCACAAGTGGGTATGACCTCGTAGCATTTATACCCTGCACCACAACAACTCTGGCCGCATTTATCGGTTTCCCTGTGAAGTTCCTCAACAAAGTTTGCGAAGCCCCCGTATCCCTCAGCAAGTCAACCCTCCGTAGTTCACTCCCCCAGCTCACAAACCCGTGTCCCCGATGGCTACAGAAAGTGTCCCGGACAGGTGTCGAGCCTTCCGTACGCTTCTTTACCGCGTGTGCCTCAGCTGCTGACAACCTACCCCGGGCAGTTGCTGCAGCCTTCAGAGACACACCGATACTGTGAACCAATGACACCGGCTTAGCGGGAGTGTTACTAGGGCACTCACGTGAATAATGGCCTAGCTTCTGACATTTGTAACATTTCACATCCCCAATGGGCTTCTTCCCTTGTGCGGGCGAAGAAGGGGCCTGACCTTTAGTAAACGGGAGAGGCTTGTGTTTGTAGGTGTTATTAGGTGCAATGCATTTAGTGTGGTTATGTGTGTCATAGGATTTGTTATTATCAAAAACTCTGGTGGGTGGGGTATAGCGCCCCTTCTGCCCTGACTCAGCCCTCTGAGCGGCACCGCAACCACGAATCAATGATAATCTGAGGTCTGCCATCTTGGCAGCCTCCTCTACTGTCTTGGGACATTTTTCCTTAATGTTCAGCGTTAGATCGGTTCCAGTGCATTTGTAAAACTGTTCCAGATAGAAAAGTTGCTTAATTTCCTCAGCCGACTCTGCGTGCTCGGACCGAAACCAGTTATTACCTGCATCTGTTAAGTCCCGTGCGTGCTCCATAAAACTGACGTCGCTCTTCTTATTCACGCCACGGAACTTCAATCTATAAGTTTCGGGTTGCAGTTCGTAGGCCCGGAGCACAGCCTCCTTCACCAGTCCATACACTACACTCTCGTCCAGTGACAGTGCATCGTAGGCTTTCAACCCCTTACCCACTAGACGTGATGAAACTAATGCTGCCCATTTAACCTCCGGCCAGTCATACTCACGACACTTCTTTTCGAAACGAGCAAAAAACTCAGTCACTGCTGTCTCATCAAATGCGGGTACTAACTTAATTGAATGCGAAAGTGAGTCTGTAACCCGGTGCCCACCACCGAGATGACGCCCCGTGGTCTCTACTCTAGACTTCTCGACATCCATTTCAGCCTGGTACCTGGTTGCATCCTGATTGGCTTGGATTCTAGCAACCTCTATGCGTTCTATACTAGCCTGTTGTATCTGAGTCTCCTGCAGCTTAAACTTAGCTAGTTCTAGCTGGAATAACATCTCAGGAGACAGGCCTGGGGGGGGAGAGCACAAAATGGGGGATCCACACCGAGACGTGTTTACGGGTAAGCCAGCTTGCCCTTGAGAACCCTCCTGCTGCATCGTGCTAAGACTCGCTGGCTGAGGGCCCAGCTCAGGGGTAGAGTGGAATGGAGGCTTGGAGGGAACCCCCCAAGACCCCACTCCACCCACCGCCCCATCGCCATCACCCAACAAACATGCCACCAAATTCTTCTTGGGCCAACTGTCAGGACAGTCCCGCCCCAAAACCGTGGCTAAACAGCGAAGACCGTAACAATCAATAGCCTGCAGGCGCTGTTCGGTCAAAGGTGTCTGCAAAAATGCCCGGGCATCCCTCTCTCCACTTATAACACTCCCCTCCCTAAACATCTGTTGTACTTGCTGGTTACTAGGCTGTACCATGTTATCCTCCCCCGTAAATGATGAGTCATTAGACATAGTGCTGGTTATACAATTGCTGTTCATAAAAAAAAAGAAGTGCTTATTACTAATTGCAGTCTCGACTCACAAAATGTTAAAGATGCTTGAATGACTCTACTCTAGACACCCCCAACGAAACAATCTGCAAGTCCACCAATACAATAATGACACAATAAAAATTCCTCCAATATGCAAGAAAATTCTAGCCAGCTCTACTAGGTAGCATAGAATAGTTCTCCAAAAAACATGTGATAGGATACTACTGAATCTTGTGCAAGGTCGCCATTTTGTTACGGATGGATCGGCAATACATATTCGGGATTCTTGATCGTAGGACAGAAATGGCTTATGTGACAACGACACGCTCGATTCCAGTCCCAAATACTATATGCTCCAGACAACAAAAGCACCAACGCCCTACAGAGTTACCGTCTATGGTAACGAGGTACCTTAACTCGGCGAAAGTGTACAACAGGGGTAGGCTATGAGGCTAAACTCCCTCAGACATTTATAGGTTACGTTATTACTAAAGAAATGCAATACTCAAGAAACTACGTTAATATTAAGCCTCTAATAATGTAGAATAGAAGCAGGCTAAAGGTATGACAGTGAAATGCTAAATGACAAATGTACACGCCTATTTGAAAGCGCGTGCACTAGAATAACTGTCCCCTACTAACATGCACTAGCATGTAGCATACAAGATGTTCATGATCCAGTAGATACCTAATAATACACATGGAAGGAACATAAATAGTAGTCACTTATTGTAATAATGAATCTATACTTGGAATAACTAAAAGGTTGCAGGCAACAGTACTGCGCCGGTAGCCTACTACCGCATAGGCTACTTCGCTTCTCTCACTCTGTCTCCCCTCTGAGTCCGTATGCGCCCTACGCAACGGAACTCCGGAAACAGCAGCAAAACGACAGTGCAGTTAATTGATACATGAAAGTATTAATAGTGTTGTCTTGTGTGTGAGTAATGTGTATTGTAAAGTGTTACATACATAAACTTAAAGAGAGCTGCAATGCATAGTAAAATAAAGATATAACCCACTCATCATCCCCATGTGTTCTAGCTAGCAGGCCAAGTCACAGGAACAACGAGTCCCAGCACCGAAAGCGAGAACCCAGGAAAAGACTGTAGAGAACACAAGGACAGATAAATTACGTTACTCTACTATACCGGCACTACGAGCGAGCTGTAGTCTCTGGTACTGCACTCGCTCCTGGCTCGGTAGGCAAATCAAGGCTAAGTCCTCACCCCTCTACAGACAACTCCTGGGCATGGTCGGGCTCTTACACATGGCACTAGTCTAGTCACAAATTGGATGATGAGCTGGGCATATAACTCGTGAACATGTAGAACGTTCACCAACTATCCTCATCAAGAAGATCGCTGTTCACATTAACCCCTTAAATCTAATACATGTAAATATATGCTTGTCCTAAGAGTAATACGAGAGGTGAGTGCTGAAACTCCTTTAGGACCTCAAGGGAAGGGTATGCATTTAAATAGAGAGAAGAATGAAATGAGAGTAATGTCGTCAGAGAGAAAGAGTGCAACCGTGAGAAATTGGGAGAGAGGGCAAGGGATGTTAGAATCTCAAAGGTTCTAGGCAACCTGATCATGGAACACACAGCGAGCCTCCATGCAATGTGCAGTACGACAACATGGGCAGCCCAGACAGCATAGGCAGGCGGCAATGTACTACCAACCCTGTCGCACCTAGCTATAAGCGCAGGGCTGCCAACCGGTCCATACGTCTGGCAACCACCCCCCCGGCAGCGTGGCGCACCGCTACCCTCTCGCTCTGAAGTCTAACTCACTCTCTCTCTCTGAATTCCTATCATCTCATCTATCAACTTCTCTATTGATACTACATATTAAATGGAAGGTCTCGACATGGCTTAAAACAAAACCCACCACTGGTTAGCAAATGACGAGACCTTTGCAGAGATACAAAGAACATAGTTATACGTTGTCACACTCAATATAAGCAGCCAGCATGGTACACGGTCCGTGACGGTACAGTGGAGTACCAAGGAGTACAATCAGGTTACGTTGCTACGCACTGGGTGCGTCACATTATAGCCCACGTTTTAACCTGGCAGAGCAGTGAATGCTGGAGAACCTCTGGTAAGGGAAGGGGGTAAGTGTGCTATTGTTTGCTGATGATACAGCTCTGGTAAGTGGTAATGAGGGGAAGTTGCAAGGTTTGGTAAAGATGTTGTGGTACTGTCCAAATGACATCTTTCACTTGCAAGAAGAAACACGATATATATATATATATATATATACACTACCTACAGCCAATCAGTTTGAAGTAGAGATCTCTAGCTCGAAGCGACCAAGTCTAAACTGGCAAGGTTAAAAGAACGAGACTTATTTTGTCATAATATTTTTTTTATATTGTTCGTTCATAGTTTCAGCAGATGACGCTAATTATCCTTATATTTTGGGTATTATTACTTAAACTTATTAATTAAAATAAATTGTCCAAGGATAACTATATAATCGATCTATCTATTGCCGGATGCCTTACTCCCCTTTATGAGGGTGGCCCCATACATAAAACTCACCCAAGCAGACTTGTCCCGAGTTAGCACTATTTGTCAACAGTGGTTGGTCACTAGTCCATCCACTACTGGTAAACATGTCCCACAATCCAAGCCATAGTGAAGAGTCGTTATCGAAGGTATGTCGCGATATCTTGAGCAGTCTAAACCCAGTATTTTTACCGGAAGCAACTGGAGCGATATTTGTGGTCGCAAGTTATCTCAATATCTTGCTAAATTGAGCAACCACCTATCAATCTCCAGATATATGACATCCGCTTCATTATCGGCGCAAAGGATCATAGAGATCCACCATATTATTGCGACACTCATTATAATCTTCCAGTTGCCTCAGAACTAAGGCCAACATTGATTCTACTGCCTCATTGATGTGGGTCTTCGAACAAGCTTAACTCCCTCGTGATCCTTGTTAGATAACCCCTAATGTCGCTTTCATTCCTTTTCATTTGGGACATGGTAGACATAGGTAACTAAAATGGACAAAAGTACCGTAATCTGTCAAAGGATTTATTAACCCCCGGAATCGAGTGGTTTGGAGGCTTTGTCCAAGATTGCCAACCACGCGAATCGCCTGGCTAAGAAATTCAGAAAATGGCTACACAAAAACTTGAAACGCGATCCGTGTGAATACTGCTACATTATGTTTTGCTAGTGGTAAAGTTAATAAATACCTTGGTAACGCTGCAGTGAGTCAGGCTACCTTACCTGCTTAGTGAGAGAGGCAGGCATAGTGAGTGTAGCCCCAACAGTCAGACAGTGAAGCACCATGCGCCACACCTTTACCTCACGGCCTCCAGAGCAGTCAAAAGTGTTTCATATTATCAGAAATAGTTTGTGTTGGGCACTGAATTATAGGTAAATACCTAAGAATTATTTAACTCTAGACTGTCGAGGCGATTAGTTTAACCCCTCCGACCCCAGGGACGCACGTTATGCGTCGCCTATGTGTGTAACCCACACTACCAGCGACGCGACGTATGTAACCGCCTTAATTACTCTTGTCTCCTGAACCCTAGAGGGTTCAGATTTGTATGGGAACTACTTTAGGATCCCACGGAACAATACCGGTAGGTGGCAACCCTCCAAAGTCCAGGCGCGTTCGTGTGGGCGCACATTTTTTTTTTTTTTTTCTATATTCCAACTACTCCCTCTCGGGCATAGGCTGAAAGCCTGCACACTCAACCGCTGAACACGGTGAGGCCCGTGAGGTCTTGTTCCAGTCTAGGGAGTGAGACATGCGAAGCACCCCGGCTCGAAGCAATCCCATCTCTGAAGCTGCTCCGCCCCTTCGCTTCACAGTCTCATTCCCCAGGCTCGGACCCTCACTCTCAGAACGCCACCTATTGAGCAATTAACTGTCTAGGCATTGCCCCCCTGTAGCATATTTTGAATATGGGAATATTCATACAGTGCTATTTAATCAGGGAACAATGAGGGTATTTTTGTTTTGGCATTTCGGTGTGCTGTGGTAATGCACCGAAACTAGGTGCAGCACAAATTCCATCCCAAAAATATCTTCCCACATATTGGGATTGGAACCCGGGTCCATTGAATTACCAGTCGAGTGGCAAGACCACTCTGCCACACCTCCCCTGGACCCCTGGACACTCCCCTGGACATGGGAGTGATAGGCCAGTATATTGCCTACCCATCACCCAATGATAATGGTGACTTGCCCCCGCCCCCCAGGACCCCCAAATGACCTAGGTGAGCGGGTTTATGTTGTTTTTCCTTCATTACTAATCCATCCCATGTGTATTCAGGAAAAACAAAATTGAATAAGTGGCTGGTCATGGAGTGTCATTTAATATTATAGCGCTTGGGGTCCAGGGGGTTAAAGTCTCGACAACTTATATGTAGACACACACACACACACACACACACACACACACACACACACACACACACACACACACACACACTCAAGTCATGTAGGTTATTGAAAAGCGCCTTAGCCTCTGCCTGGTAAACTCAACAACTGGTGTTCCTAGGATTCTAGGTGGTGTGGAGTGTTTCTTAATGAGCAAAGTTGATAGAGTGTATGTTGAGTAGTAGAACACTATAAATGCGATATATGTTTGAAATGCATTATGAGATATATATTACCGATAGATTGTGATAAATGTAACATAGGAAATATATCTATATTACCGATAGATTGTGTTGAATGTAACAAAGGATATGCCTGTACAATATATTACCGATTGATTGGGATGAATACAACGTGTTGAGAACAGGTAGAGTCACGTTCTTTCTTCATAATATGAATATCATTATTTCTCTAGTATAGACAAAATAAGCAAGTCTGTAATAAAGACGAACACAGCCTGTATAATCGAATCCACAGAAATTTGGAAACTCTTGTGCAACATTTTCCATTACGTGGGTGTATGTTTTTCCATTAGCATTATTTGGTCCGACGTCTTGTGGGTTATGATATTTTGTTTAATTATTATAGAAAATTTTGCTTTATATTGCCATTTTCGAGCAATGTATTTAAAGTTTGTCCCCAAGGTTAAACAAAATGTCATGGCCTTAAGGCCGATTATTTCCAAGTTACAGGTTTGCAATCGGTCGCCCAGAAAATAAATCGACACATGAATGGGTTGAAGCGTCTTATTATCGCCAAACAAATGGAGTGAAAAATCTTAAAATCTCCAAACAAATGGAGCAAAACAAGGGAGACCTAAAAAGACGTGTTTGGCTCAAATAGGGTTAGTATATTGAGAGCATTGTGAATTTCCTTCAAAGTTCTTTTTCACATCAAGATAAAATACTTAGGTTGAAGTTGTGAAGGTGGAACCCAACTTTTGAGCGAGGCTGTGGAGTGGGTGTTGTTGGCAGATTTATAATTACGTTTTTGACAAGCTTTTTTTTAATTTTGTTACACGATAAGGCCATTTCGTCTCTTATTGGGGGTTATTTCATTAGCTTATTGTATTCCGTTTAGGAAGGAACTCCAAGAATCACACTGGACATAGGCTATCTCAGTTAACCCCTTACTACCACTGATCCTTCCTAATCTGAAAAGTCTAATGGCATCCGTAACCAAATTACAATGTGCCCCCGTATACTGAAAGAGTTAAGGGGAGGCAGACCGTTTTTCTGGACCCCCTTCTCCCGAATGTTTAGCCCCACTAGTTTTGAGATTATAAGACGTTCGGCCTATTAGTTTGGCAATTTTAACAACTTTCGCCCCATTTCGTTGTCAATTTTAAGACCTTTCGTGCCATTTAGGTGTCGATTATTTCTTGGCGAGCGATAGCGAGCCTGCAATTTTAAGAGGAACCGGCCTTCGGCCGGGACATTTTTCTATCGAAAAATGTACAAATTTGTCTAGGGGGTGTTTTTCTAAGCTTGATGGAGGTCTAGGGAGGAAACTAAAAAAATATATGAATAAATTCATGAATAGACCAAACAAACGGTCAGTCTCCCCTTAAGTACGATATAAAGCGGTTACGTTGTTTTTGCTACTGCCAAACATACTGTAGTTCTCGTGGACTGCATAGGTTACAAAATATTCCTACGCAATATACAAGGGGGGGGGTGACCTGCTTTTTGTTATTTCTGTCCTTTTCTCTCTTTCTCTGGCTTGTATCCATTCGGCCCCATTCAGCCAACTAGTTTAAGACTTTTATCCCCATCTAGGTGTCGATTTCTTCTTGGCGAGCGATAGCGAGCCAGCATTATATGAAGAAATTCGCCGGAGACATTTTTCTATCGAAAAATGTACAAATTTAGCCTGCTGTCAAACAAAAATAAAAAATATGCTGGCTCGCTACCGCTCACCAGTAAAAAATTGACACCTGGATGGGGATAAACGTCTTAAACTAGTTGGCTGAATGGGGCCGAATGGATACAAGCCAGAGAAAGATAGAAAAGGACAGAACAAAAACAGGTCACCCCCCCTTAATAAAATTATAAGTAACCCTTCCACTACATTTTCGAGTGAGTATTTTAATACCGACTAAGTATTGTGCTTTGCGAATTATCTCTTGGATTAAATAATATATATACTGATTATGTGAGAGTCCTTCTTGAGTGCATTTTGTATGGATGTATTCAATATTGAGTGGTGTGGGTGTGGTGAGAGAGATAGACAGAAGGTGCGTATGTGTGTGTGGGGTGGGGGGAGGGTGGATTATAGATTGTCATATATACACTGATCATAGAGACCTTACTATCCAAACGAGGTGATCCGAATCTAATTCAAATCATATAGATAGTAGGTTCCCAAATAATGAAAATTGTAAGAAAAAGGACAGCACAGCAGAAGAGGGAGAAGGGGATGCTTGGGTTCATTCATGTGTGTTTACTCTTGCGTGGGAGAATATTGTTCAGAGATATTAATTGTCTAATAAAACAGCTTTGTAATGAAAATGGTCATGCATTATTATGTTACCTCCACCAACCGACTTTACTCCTAAACTCAATTAATGAAATCAACAAATACATGTGGCAGTCCAGGGATTCGAACCTAGGATGCTCACACCGAAATTCAGAGCATTTATCCATTGCGCTATGAAGAAATCCGGCTTCGCCGGAGAAATTTTTCTATCGAAAGATGTACAAATTTAGTTTGCCGTCAAAATAAAAAAATATATATGCTGGCTCGCTATCGCTCGCAAGGAAGAAATCAACACCTGGATGGGGATAAACGTCTTAAAGCAGTTGGCTGAATGGGGCCCAATGGATTCAAGCCAGGGAAAGAGATATAAGGAGAGAAAGATAAACAATAAAAACATTGACCCCCCCCCCACCCCCACCCCCCCTTTAATATTCACTACGTGTTTTTCATCACACATGCTTATTTGCATAGACAACCCGTAATGCTATTTATATATTACGAAGAAAGTTCCTTTAAGAGGATTTTTTTCTTTTCTGGAACCCCTTCTCCGTCATGTTTAGGGGCTAGTTAGATTTTAAGACGTTTGTCCCATTAGTTTGGCGCTTTTAAAACCTTTCCCGCTATTTAGGTGTCGATGTTTTCCTGGCGAGCGATAGCGAGCCTGTTCTAGATAACTATTATAACTATTATATAACTAACTATAGATAACTATTAACGCTAGATAATTCTATTCAACGTACACGTAGTCAAGAGGTTACATTTAAAACAAGGATGCCAAGAATATCCCAGTTACTTTTTTCAACATTACGATAGATGTTTCGTACTCCAATTTTAAGGGGGTAGTACTCGCTTTTTCTGGACCCCCTTCTCCCTCATGTTTAGCATATTGATTTTGAGTTTTTAAGACGTTCGTTCCGTTAGTTTGGCAATTTTGAGACCTTTCGCCTCATTTTTGTTATCAATATTATGACCTCTCGTGCCCTTTAGGTGTCGATTTTTTCCTAGCGAGCGATAGCGAGCCTCTATTATTAGAAGGAATCGGCCTTTGGCCGGGACATTTTTCTACTGAAAAATGTACACATTTATCTTGAAAGGGGGCCTAGGGGTAAGTTTTCTAAGCTTGATGAAGGTCTAGCGAAGAAACTCACAAATAAATGTATTAATATACAGTATACTGTATATATGTATAGACCACAATCAAGCTCTACCCCCTTAACATTATAATTGTTTCAGTAGGACGACGGCAGTTTAACTATATTATAAACTAGCAAATTGACTACTGTATTTTAACCCGGTGTCACACGAGCGCTTTTTCCAGCAATTTTCGATGAGTAAGGTTTTTTTTTCTCGTGATATGGTGAGGCTCTAATTGATTGGAATCGGAAACTAGACTGAAGGTAAAATATGTTAGGTGTGTGATTTCTGATAACAATTAAATTTTGAAGATGCCAGACTAAAATTGCCCGTAAAAAAAAAAATTACGGAAAAAGAGCTCGTGTAACACCTATATTCTACTTAAGGGGGCCCACCTCGCTTTTTTTCTCTTCCTCTCCCTCTCTCTCTCTCTTTGGTTTGTATCCATTCGGACCCATTTAGCCTAATGTTTTAAGACGTTTACCCCCATCCAGGTGTCAATATTTTCTTGGCGAGCGGTAGCGAGCCAGCATATATATATATATATATATATATTTATGTTGACGGCAAACTAAATTTGTACATCTTTCGATAGAAAAATGTCTCCGGCGAAGCCGGATTTCTCCATACAATGCTAGCTCGCTATCGCTCGCCAGGAAGAAATCGACACCTGGATGGGAATAAACGTCTTAAAACAGTTGGCTGAATGGGGCCGAATGGATACAAGCCAGGGAAAGAGAGAAAAGGAGAGAAAGATAAAAAAGAAGCCGGTACCTCATACAATAGAAATGGGTACCGACTATCTAAATTACCCACTTTGACACACACACACACACACACACGTCCCTTCTAAACTGAACACACTCGTCTTGTCACCAAACATTACGTATAATTATGCTGACTGTGCGAGAGCGTTAGCAGTGTTGCCATAACCCTCGAATAGCCCTCGTTAGCAGTGTTGCCATAACCCTCGAATAACCCTCGTTAGCAGTGTTGCCATAACCCTCGAATAACCCGCGTTAGCAGTGTTGCCATAACCCTCGAATAACCCTCGTTAGCAGTGTTGCCATAACCCTCGAATAACCCTCGTTAGCAGTGTTGCCATAACCCTCGAATAACCCTCGTTAGCAGTGTTGCCATAACCCTCGAATAACCCGCGTTAGCAGTGTTGCCATAACCCTCGAATAACCACGATCCCTTACGTTAGTGTATTCTGCTTAAAGTGTGGGGGTGGTCAACGGCGTTTTTTTATCTTGCGCTCCTTTTCTCTCTTTCCCTGGCTTGTATCCATTCGGCCCCATGCAGCCAACTGTTTTAAGACGCTAACCCCATCCAGGTGTCGATTTCTTCCTGGCGAGCGATAGCGAGCCAGCATTGTATGAAGAAATCCGGCTATCGAAAAAAATCCCAATTTAGCTTGCTGTCAGAACAAAAATATATATATGTTGGCTCGCTACCGCTCGCCAGGAAAATATAGACACCTGAATGGGGGTAAACGTCTTAAAAAAGTAGACTGAATGGGGCCAAATGGATACAAATCAAAGAGAGAGGGAGAGAAAGTGAAATGTGGGCTCCCTTAACACAAGACGATTAAATTGAACTTCTACAACGTGTCTACAACGTGTCTACAACGTGTCTAGTAGTTACAAGGATAAACCGAAAACATACGTCAAATTATATCCCAGTAACTTTTGTATTTCATTAAGATGGGCATTCCTTACAAAAACTAATCAACCTTATAATTACCATTTCTTACTAGAAAATTGAGTAAACATCTTCAATACGACGGCTTCCATTTAAACATCTTCAATACGACGGCTTCCATTTAAACATCTTCAATACGACGGCTTCCATTTAAACATCTTCAATACGACGGCTTCCACTTAAACATCTTCAATACGACGGCTTCCATTTAAACATCTTCAATACGACGGCTTCCATTTAAACATCTTCAATACGACGGCTTCCATTTAAACATCTTCAATACGACTAGTCCATGAGCCAGGCCAGATATCGGTACCACCTGGGGTGACTAAACACGAATGGTACTAAAATGTTTATAGAGTGACTGTAAGTACATTAAGATATGATAGCCTTCTCGCACTGGTAGCTTAGTCTAATTTTTTTGTTGCAATAGGGGCGCTACCCAAAAATAAAGATTTTTAGCGTGACGCTCGGCGTTTTCCTCATTTTCTTTAAAATCCATCACACAATCATCGCGAAACTTTGAACACCTATGTAGAATTATATTCTCTACCAGAGTTGTTCCTAGGTATTTTTCAAATTTCCTCATATTTCGGAATATACTCTATATTTTGGGTATTTTCCTCTAAATCTAGAATAAATCCTTAAATATGGGGAACATTGAAAAATATATTCTAACAGCTCTTGTAGCTTATTTGATTCTCTACAAGAATTATTCTGATGTGTATTTCAAGTTTCTCCATATTTAGGGGTTTATTTCATATTTGGGGATTTTTGGTTATATTTTGGGGATAATTTATTATTGGAAGGAGCAAACATATGTAGAGTGGTTTCCATGTAATGTGTTTGTTTGTTCATGGTTTAATGGTGATATTTTTTGCAGGTGTGTGTCGACTGTTTGACGGCAGGATGGAACCATCTGCGAGGAAGAGAGCACGGATCGACTGTATCATCCACTGCTCTGATGATGACAGCGATGCTCTGGTGTCACCACAGGATTTGGACTCCTGGAACACATTGCTCAGGGCCGCAGAAATCAGGCAGCATGATCCAGTCCTGGAAGCAGCCAAGGGCCTTGAAGAAGGAGGAATACCACACATACATTATCACCGTAAATGTCGTAGTCTCTTTACAATGAAGAAGTCACTGGATTCTATCCTTGCCAAGGGTGTCAAGATAGAATCAGCAAGCGTCGACCCCAGGAGGAGGGCATCAAGGGATGCCCCTAGTACTAGCAGGGTGTATGCCAAAGGATGTATCTTCTGCGAGAAGTCAAGCAAGTACATAAAAACAACAAAGACAAGGGAGCCACTCATACAGTGTGTTGAGCTACGAGCAGATGAGAAGATTCGCAGAGCAGCAATAAGGAAACTCAACCAGAGAATCCTTGGTTTAGTTAGCAGAGACCTTGTTGCTGCAGAGGGTCACTACCACAAGTCGTGCTACAAACTCTTCACAAAAGATGATTTCCCAGCGGCCGCCAGGTCGGGTGCAGGTGAAAATCAGGAAGAAAGCGAGGAAGCACGCTACGAAGAGGTTGAGACAGAAGCCCTCGAGGAACTCTGCTTGTATATAAGGACCAAATTATTCCCCAACCCAGAGGTACTGCCTATGACAAACCTCACATCTAGGCTTGAGAGATCCATGATGTCCCGTGGTATTATCCAACTGAAACCAGCGACAAAGAAACATGTTCGCCGAAAGATTGAAACCGAGTTTGGAGAATCACTACGCTTTGTCCCAGATGAGAAAGGAAAGCTTCTAATCTATCCACGCAGCCTCTCAATGGACGACCTTGCCCGGCAAGCACACAAAATGGCAAAAGACCTGCAAGAAGCAAGAGCAGCTAACTCTGAAGATGTCTTAACCAAAGCAGGAATGCAGCTGAGGAATGAGATCAATAAACAAGATGTGAGTCAGCCATGGCCTCCCGATACAGATCAGAATGTCATTCCTGCAGCAGTCACTCAATTCCTGCACACCCTGCTGACAGGAGAGTGCGAGTGTGAAACTCCCTCTGAAAGAGCTCAACGTCTTGCCACTTCCTTTGGCAGTGACTTGGTCTTTGCTGTTACCAGTGGCAAGACAAAACCACCCAAGCACGTACTGCTGACCAATGCTGTAAAGTCTTTGACAGGAAACACAGAACTGATCCGAACTCTGAATCGTCTTGGTCACTGTGTGTCTTACTCAATGTTTGAGGAGATCGATATAGCCCTTTGTATCCAGAAGCTGGAATGCTCAAAGGATGACATTCCACTGCCAGCAAACATCTACCCTGGTGTGTTCACAACCCTGGCCTGGGATAACATTGACCGACTTGAAGAGACCCTAAGTGGAGCAGGTACTTCTCATAGAGTCAATGGCATTGCTGTCCAGTCCAAGGTTGCAGGCTCTGTGCTGGCTCATCCCCTTGGGCCTTTGCCTTGGGCACTTGCCAGCGGTGATGGGTCTCTCCGCAAGACCAACAAGGCTGCCCTAGCAAAGGAGTTAGAGAGGAATGTTTCTCCTGCAGAAGTGATACCCAAGCCCTCTGCTACCATATTGATGGGATGAGCCTGGTCCACAAACTGAAGGGAAACGACAAAACTTTTTCACAGCTTGCAGGTACAGCACTGAGTCACGCTGTTCATGAAGGTGCTAAGAGCAGGCGCATTGATGTTGTGTTTGATATCTACAAGGAGACATCCATCAAGGATGCAGAACGAGCCAAAAGAAGTGCAGGCACAGGAATTCATTTCAAGAACATTCAACCTGGGCACAACATCCAGCAGTGGAGAAAGTTACTCGGTAGTTCCTCCAACAAGGCAAGTCTTATCAAGTTCTTGGTAGAAGAATGGAAGGCACCACAGCACAGGGAGAAGCTCAAGGACAAGGAGCTGTATGTCACATGTGAGCAGCGCTGCTTCAAGATCACCAAAGAGCAGTGGGAAGAGGCTCCTGAGCTTAAGGCAACTCAAGAAGAAGCAGACACACGCCTTCTTCTCCATGCACTTCATGCAGCAGAATCTGGGAACAAGTCTGTCATCATCACTGCAGAAGATACAGACGTCATGGTGTTGTGTCTTGGCATGTGCCACAAGATCCCATCCCATCTGTTCCAGAAGTGCGGGACGAAGAACCGGACAAGATTCCTGGATATCACCACACTGAGCCGCACACTGGGAGGCAGCGTGTGTGATTCATTGATTGGTATGCATGCCTTTACAGGCTGTGATACCGTCAGTGCATTCGCTGGCCGAGGGAAGATGACGACACTCAAGCAGGTGAAGATGGACAAGACATACCAGGATGCTTTTCACGAACTTGGACGCTCATGGGAAGTGTCTCCTGAACTCTTTGAGAAGCTACAGGAAATCACCTGCCACATGTACCTACCATCTACCCACACAACTAAGGTAAACAAGCTTCGGTATGAGCTGTTCTGTGCAAGACGTGGAGAGGTAGAGTCAAGTCAACTCCCTCCTTGTGAGGACTGCCTCTTCATGCATGCACTGCGTGCAAACTACCAGGCTGCGATCTGGAGGAGAAGTCTTCAGAGCCAGCCATTTGTTGCGAACCCAACAGACTGCGGTTGGATGACAGATGAGGATGGTAAGCTTGCCGTCAACTGGATGCGAGGCTCACCAGCACCAGATGCTGTTATGCAGCTACTGTCTTGCAAGTGTGTGCGGTCATGCGAACTCCCTAAGTGTACTTGCCTCAGCAATGGTCTAAAATGCACGGACATGTGCAGGTTACAGACATGTCAGAACACGGCTATTGAAGAAGAGCCGGTGGCACAACAGTCAGATTCCGAGTCTGATGTAGATGATATTTAGGAGTAGTAATTTGCCATAATAGTATGTACAAGCCCATGGCATGCTTAGTGTGTATTTACAGGACTTGTATTAAATGTGACAATTACTATATGCATTTTGTTGACATTTAGGCATTCCTGTCCCCAAATTTGACATTTTAAAAAATTTCGGAATTTTCGGTAGGGTATGTCTATTCAAGAAGTGATAACGACCATTAAGCTACCAATGTGCAAGGGCTATCATATCAAAACATAAACTAGAGACATGTAGCAAGCTAAAAACACCTAAGAGAATTAGTCACCCCGGGTGGTACCGATATCCCAAAATTCGGGTCTTGGCTCATGGACTAGACGGCTTCCATTTAAACATCTTCAATACGACGGCTTCCATTTAAACATCTTCAATACGACGGCTTCCATTTAAACATCTTCAATACGACGGCTTCCATTTAAACATCTTCAATACGACGGCTTCCATTTAAACATCTTCAATACGACGGCTTCCATTTAAACATCTTCAATACGACGGCTTCCATTTAAACATCTTCAATACGACGGCTTCCATTTAAACATCTTCAATACGACGGCTTCCATTTAAATTTATAAAACAAACTAGCAATAGCCTGTTTAATTCAGCTTAAAAATTACCACCACCAATTTAACACTATCTGGTGCTACGTTTTCAGGTTATTATGATATTCAATTTTAATTGTTATTGAGAGATATAATTATGTTTGCCATTTCCGAACAATGTATTATTAGTTTACCCCATATAAAGCCGCCTCTCCAGACCCCGTCATAATAATAAAAAAAAACGTTCCTCAGACGTTCCTTCAAGCTAAATATATAAATTTTTCGGAAGAAAAAATTCCCGGCCAAATATCGGCAATATCGACACCTTATTGGCTTGAAACGCCTTATCATCGCCAAACTAATGAGGCAAAACATCTTAAAATCTCCAAACTAATGGAGTAAAACAGGGAGGTTCCAAATAGACCCACCCTGCCCCAAATAGAGTTAAGGGTACCAACTATATAGAATACCCCCTTGGCTCCTACACGTGCTGGCTCCTACACGTGCTGGCTCCTACACGTGCTGGCTCCTACACGTACTTCCTATGCTGAACAAAATAGTCTTTCCATCCAATAACTTATTAAGAGGAAGCTTTTAGTTTGTTCCCTAGACCTCCATCAAACTTAAAATTACACCCCCTAAAGCTAAATGTGTACATTTATCGGTAGACAAATGTCCCGGCCGAAGACCGGTTCCACTTAAATTACAGGTAGCTTGCCAGGACAAAATCGACACCTACATGGCACAAAATATCTTAAAATTGACAGAAATGGGGCGAAAGTTCCTAAAATCGCCAAAGTAATGGGGCGAACGTCTTAAAATTTCAAAAGCATTGGGGCTAAGCATGAGGGAGAAAGGGGTCCAGAAAAAAATCCCTCAAGTGGAAATCTTCCCTTAATTAACTCTTCTTACTGGGAAATTTACAAATAGTCAAAACTTAAACCAATAATAAATGACGGCAAATATGACCCTGCGTCTATGTGTTGTATTAAACAGAGTAGATAAAATCAAGCTGGGTATACAGACAGTGATTTACTTTGGATGAGCTGATATACCTTTCTATCCTTGTTTTGGATGGATTTATTAATATCAATTTACGTTTAAAGGGTAAATTCTTATGAACGTGTTAATAATTGTGCATTTCATACTTTCTTCAGAATCTTAGGTATTCCTCTCACCAAATGTATAATTCCATGTAACTGGTCTTACAAGGAAATAGAAGTCCCAGTGTTGCTATAACCGTATGAGAAGAAGCAAGGCAAGGAAGGAAGGAAGGAAGAAGGGAGGGAAGGAAGGAAGGAAGGAAGGCAGGAGGGCAAAGAAGGAAGGAAGGAAGGCAAGGAAGGAAGGAAGGAAGAAGGGAGGGAAGGAAGGAAGGAAGGAAGGCAGGAGGGCAAAGAAGGAAGGAAGGAAGGCAAGGAAGGAAGGAAGGAAGAAGGGAGGGAAGGAAAGAAGGAGGGACGGAAGGAAGGAGGGAAGGAAGGAAGGAAGTAAAGAAAGAAAGAAAGAAGGAAGGAAGGGAGGCGAGGAAGGAAGGAAGTAATTAAGGACGGAGAGGAAGGAAGGAAGAATGGAGGGAAGGAAGGAAGGAGGGACGGAAGGAAGGAGGGAAGGAAGGAAGGAAGTAAAGAAAGAAAGAAAGAAGGAAGGAAGGGAGGCGAGGAAGGAAGGAAGGAAAGAATGAAGGAAGTAAGTAAGGAAGGAGAGGAAGGAAGGAAGGAAAGAAGGAAGGGAGGAAGGAGGGAAGGAAGAGGAAGGAAGGCGAGGAAGGAAAGAAGGAAGTAAGGAAGGCGAGGAAGGAAGGAAGGCGAGAAAGGAAGGAAGGAAGGAAAGCAGGAAGGAAGGAAGCAAGGAAGGTAGGAAGGAAGGAAGGAAGCAAGCATGGCGCGGAAGGAAGGAAGCAAGCAAGCAAGCAAGCAAGGCGTGGAAGGAAGGAAGGAAGGAACCTAGAAAGGAAGCAAGCAAGCAAGCAAGGCGCGGAAGGAAGGAAGGAAGCAAGCAAGCAAGGAAGGAAGCAAGGAAGCAAGGCGCGGAAGGAAGGAAGGAACCAAGAAAGGAAGCAAGCAAGCAAGCAAGGCGCGCAAGGAAGGAAGGAAGGAAGCAAGCAAGGCGCGGAAGGAAGGAAGGAAGGAAGCAAGCAAGCAAGCAAGCAAGCAAGCAAGCAAGGAAGGAAGGAAGCAAGGAAGCTAGGAAGGAAGGAAGCAAGCAAGCAAGCTAGGCGCGGAAGGAAGGAAGGAAGAGAGGAATATTATTTTTTAGTTTATGGTTTTATAAAAGTTTCCCCCGTGGGTTAATGCGCACACTTTAATGAGTTTTTTCTCTCGAGTTTGCATTTCAATCAGCCGGGGCTTGTTTTTAAGTGTACCTGTTGCTTAGATTACGGCCCGGCATCTTGTTAAGGGGAGGCAGACCGTTTGTTTGGTCTATTAATGCATTTATTCATATATTTTTTTTAGTTTCCTCCCTAGACCTGCATCAAGCTTAGAAAAACACCCTCTAAACCCCCCTTCAAGATAAATTTGTAAATTTTTCGGTAGAAAATTTTCCCGGCCAAAGGCCGGTTCCTCTTATAATGGCAGGCCCGCTATCGCTCGCCAGGAAAAAATAGACACCTAAATGGCACGAAAGGTCTTAAAATTGACATCGAAATGGGGCGAAAGGTGTTAAACTCGCCAAACTAATGGGCCGAACGTCTCATAATTTCAAAACTAGTGGGGCTAAGCATTAGGGAGAAGGGGGTCCAGAAAAACGGTCTGCCTCCCCTTAAACCATTTGAGATCTTCTTAGAGCCTTTGATCTTATTAGAGTATGTTTGATTTGGCTCGGAAGGACTCAAAATGTTCTTCATAGACGCGTTAATCCTTCAGCACTACGACACCTTTGACATAGTGTTCTGTTTAGCATTAAGGGGGGGTCACCGTTTTTCTTCTTTTTTTCTCTCCTTTTCTCTCTTTCCTTAGCTTGTATCCATTCGGACCCCTTCAGCCAACTGTTTTAAGACGTTTATCCCCATCCAGGTGTTGATTTCTTCCTGGCGAGCGATAGCGAGCCAGCATTGTATGGAGAAACCCGGCTTCTCCGGAGACATTTTTCTATCGAAAAATGTACAAATTTAGCTTGCTGTCAACAAAAAATAGATATATACTGGCTCGCGGAAAAATATTGACACATGGATGGGGGTAAACGTCTTAAAACAGTAGGCTGAATGGGACCGAATGGATACAAGCCAAAGGGAGAGGGAGGGAAAGAGGAAAAAAAGCGTGGTGGGCTCCCTTAAGCGAATTGATCAACGTAAGGAAAGCTTTGTTGAAGTTAGCGGTTAAGGCGAGATTTGTCTGGCAGTCGGTTTGTTTCTCATGTGATTTCTAGCAGTCCTCCCTAAGCTGGATAAAATCTTCTAGAATCAGTCCATTTCCAATCAAAATTGCACCATCGTACTGCATGGGTTAAGATAGACTTGTTGCTTAGATTAGGTGTAATAATCTTGTTAAAGAGATTGAAAATGTTAAGTCGTTGCTTTACGCCGATTTGTCTTGTTAGGGCTTTGTTTTACGCCGATTTGTCTTGTTAGGGCTTTGTTTTACGCTGATTTGTCTTGTTAGGGCTTTGTTTTACGCCGATTTGTCTTGTTAGGGCTTTGTTTTACGCCGATTTGTCTTGTTAGGGCATTGTTTAATGCCGATTTATTTTAGGGCTTTCTTTTGTGCCACTTGATTTCGTTAGGGCATTGTGTCATGCCGATATAAAGGTTTGCAATATTAATCACCGTAGTGGACTCATTAAGGGGAGACTGGCCGTTTGTTTGGTCGATTAATTCATTTATGCATATATGTTTTAAGTTTCCTTCCTAGACTTCCATCAAACTTAGAAAAACACCCCCTAGACCCCCCTTCAAGATAAATTTGTACATTTTTCGGTAGAAACAATTCCCGGCCGAAGGCCGGTTGCTCTTAAAATTGCAGGCTCGCTATAGCTCGCCAGGAAATAATCGACACCTAAATGGCACGAAAGGTCTTAACATTCACAACGAAATGGGGCGAAAGGTGTTAAAATCGCCAAACTAATGGGCCAAACGTCTTATAATCTCAAAATTAGTGGGGCTAAACATTAGGGAGACGGGGGTCCAGAAAAACGGTCTGCCTCCCTTTAACTCTTCATTGACACCTTTCTTCATATTATTCCGGTTATCTATCTATAGATCTATTACCAGACGACATGATCCTCGCAGGGGTGGCCTCGAATGAATCGCCTCCATGCACCTCTTTCAGTCGGCACCCCTCCTCCTGACTCAACACCTCTTTTACTCATATACCTCTCAACTCCATCTTACCACCTTACTCTCGTTCTGCTTCTTCCTCTCTGACCTTCCACCTCACTCGTGTACACTCTCTTAGCCATTTTTTTGCTACCCATCTGTTCCACATGACCGAACCATCTCAAGGTGTTCCATTTCACACTCTCCAGCACATCCACGTCCACACCACAACGCTCTCGTACTTCCTAATTCCTCTGACTATCTCTCCATGTAACTCCACACGCACTTCTAAAGTTATTCATTTCCACCCTTCTAGTCTTGAATTAGCCTATGTCTATCCATCAACATCTGTACTCCACTCCCGTATGTCAATGTTGGGATTGTTGGGATTACCACACTATCATGGAATTACTTCTTTACCTCCATGCTGACCACCCTATTTCTTGTTAAGGGGAAGTTTTTAGTTTGTTTCCTACTCCTCCAGCAATCTTAAAATGTCATCCCCTTGATCCCCTTTCAAGATAAATTTGTACATTTTTCGGTAGAAAAATGTCCCGGCTGAAGGCCGGTTACTCTTAAATTACAGGCTCGCTATCGCTCGCCAGGATAAAATCGACACCTAAATGGCACGAAAGGTCTTAAAATTGACAGAATGGGGCGGACATTCTTAAAATCACCAAACTAATGGGGCAATCGTCTTAAAATCTCAAAAACAATGGGGCTAGACATGAAGGAGAAAGGGGTCAAGAAAAAAGTCTCTCAAGTGGAAATCTCCCCTTATTAATGCTTTCAGCGTTCCTACAACCCTCTTCCCCTGTTGTACCCTCTCCCGCACTTCTTCATCCATACTATACTGCCATCTCTACTCATCACACTGTCCAAATACTTAAATGAGCTGACATTCTCCATAATCCGACCGTTCACCCTCACACCTCTCTCACACACTCTCTGTGGGTATAAGTAGGCAATTACGTTCGCTAGGAAAGTGTTGATAGAGTCATAGGCTTACTTCTGTGATTTTTTCTTGACCCCTTTCTCCCTCATGTTTAGCCCCATTGCTTTTGGTATTATAAAACGTTTGCCCCATTAGTTTAGCGATTTTAAGAACTTTCACCCATATTAAGACCTTTCGTGCAATTCAGGTGTCGATTTTATCCTGGCGAGCGATAGCGAGCCTGTAATTTAAGAGGAACCGACCTTCGCCGGGAAATGTTTCTACCGAAAAATGTACAAATTTATCTTGAAAGGGACTCAAGGGGGTGTGATTTTAAGCTTGATGAAGGTCTAGTGAACAAACTAAATACCTCCCCTTAACACTAATCTGGTCCGACATCTTGCGGGTTATTATAATATTTTGCTTAATTATTATTAATTATTAATTATTAGCATTATATGAAGAATCCGACTTCGCCGGAGACATTTTCTATCGAAAAATGTACAAATTTAGCTGCTGTCTAACAAAAATAAAAAATATGCTGGCTCGCTACCGCTCACCAGTAAGAAATTGACACCTGGATGGGATAAACTTCTTAAAACAGTAGGCTGAATGGGGCCAAATGGATACAAGCCAGAGAAAGATAGAAAAGGACAGAACAAAAGGCAGGTCACCCCCTCTTAAAGCGAGAGACTTTACACATAAGAACATGCCCCCGCCCCCCGCCCCCCCCCCCCCCCCCCCCCCCCCCGCCCCCCTGTGTGTGGGTCGGCTTAATTAAGGGGCATGGGCCGGATTTCTGGACCACTTTTCCCTCATGTTTAGCCCATTAGTTTTCAGATGTTAAGATGTTTGCCCCATTAGTTAGTCGATTGTAAGACCTTTCGCCCCATTTCTTCGTCAATATTTAGACCTTTCGTGCTATTTGGGTGCCGATTTTTTCCCTGGCGAACGATAATGGGCCTGTAATGTTGGAAGAAACGGCGTTCGGCCGGGACATTTTTCTACCGAAAAATGTACAAATTAATCTAGAAGGGGATCTAATGGATGCGGTTTTTTTTTTTTTTTATTTGATGGAGGTCTAGGGAGGAACTAGAAAAATAATGAATACATGCAAAAATCGCCCAAAAAGTGTGGGTGTATGGGTTTGTTGAGAGAGGCCAGACCCCTGCAGTCCTTTCGCCCTCATGTCCTGGCGCTCAGCCGGGTTAGCCCATACTCAGAGTCAGGACCTAACCTACCTAATCCTAACTATACCTACACTTACTGTATGGCTCCATCATATATATATATATATATATATATATATATATATATATATATATATATATAAAGCATATATACCGTATATATATAATTGCATTTTGGATGCAGGAACTCACTGACTTAGGCATGTGATTAAAGGGAATGTTTAACAAATATTTGTTAGTGTGTCAATATTCTTCAATATATTTTGTATCACCTAATATTGCAGGCGATTGTACTGTAATTAAGGGCAACAATTATCGGATTGTATTGTGAAGATTTAACGCCAGAATTTGTAACAGGCAAAAATATACAATAAAATAAAATAATATAATATATATATATATATATATATATATATATATATATATATATATATTATATATATATAGATGGCCTACTATCTGAGTTGTCTAGTCACTGTGAAAAATACTAGTTTGGTGAAAGGACTTGTTAACGAGATGACTGTTGAGTGAGTGGAGTATGGCTTCTGTGTTAGTGAAACCATTATGAAGCGGTGTTAAGGCGGAGGAGGGGTAGGGGGAGGACCGTACACACTTCACCCCCTCCATACATTAATGTATTTGATAACATTATAAAGTGGTGTGAAGGGGGGGGGGGGGGGAGAGGGGGACCATACACCTTTCACCCCCTACCATACCTTACCATACTATCTACACCATATGTTTCGGTCAGTTATTGTCAGACTGTACCATACATACTTCACCCCTACCATACCTTACCATACTATCTACACCATATGTTTCGGTCAGTTATTGTCAGACTGTACCATACATACTTCACCCCTACCGTACCTTACCATACTATCTACACCATATGTTTCGGTCAGTTATTGTCAGACTGTACCATACATACTTCACCCCTACCGTACCTTACCATACTATCTACACCATATGTTTCTGTCAGTTATTGTCAGACTGTACCATACATACTTCACCCCTACCGTACCTTACCATACTATCTACACCATATGTTTCGGTCAGTTATTGTCAGACTGTACCATACATACTTCACCCCTACCATACCTTACCATACTATCTACACCATATGTTTCGGTCAGTTATTGTCAGACTGTACCATACATACTTCACCCCTACCGTACCTTACCATACTATCTACACCATATGTTTCGGTCAGTTATTGTCAGACTGCACCGTACAAATATATTCTGGTGCTATGTATAATATTCTCTTTTCATTATTATGGTTTTGTTATTGTGTCGACATTGAACTAGAAATACATACTTGAACATAGTTTTTGTAGAATTATTTAAGGGGATATTTTTAGTTTGCTTCCCATCAAGCTTTAAAAAAATGCATCCATACATTCGATATAAATTTGTATATTTTTCGGTAGAAAATGTCTCGGCCGAAGGCCGGTTCCTCCTAAATTACAGGCTCGTTATCGCTCGCCAGGAAAAAGATCGGCACCTAATGGGCACGAAAGGTCTTAATATGGACATAAATTATAGGCGTATTGTCATAAAATCGCCAAACTAACGGGGCGAACGTCTTAACATATCAAAACTAATGGGGCTAAACATGAAGGAGAAGGAGTTTTGATAAAAATCCCTAAAGTTAAAATCTCCCCTTAAAATGTTTATACCCTTATGAAGGAGGGTGAAGGGAGGAGTAAACATCTTATATACAGTACTGCAACCGATCCATGTTTATTCATGTATATACTGTATATATACAGTATACTGTATATATATATTTTTTTTTTCAAACTTAATTTTGACCTTTTATCAGTTATTCTGGCATACATTGTGATATCATATGTAACATTAATACTACTCATACAAGTGTCTCATCGTTTACATATACTAGTTTGAACATATAAATCGATCATTATTAATATAATTGTGTGAACTATTTGTGTTGAAGTTAGGGAAGATAGGTCGTTTTGTGCGGTCACCCTTCGTTCTTCATTTGGGCCCCAATAGTTTTCAGATTGTATGACGTTCGGCCCATTAGCTTGGCGGTTTTAGGACCTTTAGCCTCGATTCTTTGCCAAAATATTAAGATTTCCTGTCATTCAGGTGTCGATTTGTTCCAGGCGAGCGAAAGCGATCCTGTAATTCAAGAGAAACCGGCCTTTGGCCGGGAAATGTTTCTATCGAAAATGTAAACATTTATCTTGAAGGAGCGACTTTGGTGGTGGTGGTGGGGAGGGGGGTGGGGGGTCTTTTAAGCATGATGGGAGGTCTAGGGAAAAAAAAAAAAAAAAAAAAAAAAACATATTATAAAAAAATCAGTAAATGAGGTAATAAATACGCCCATCCCCCCCCCCCCCCCCGCCTTAAGCGCCCAATTTGTACAGTGCAATCATTGTCAGATTGGATCTGCCAAAATATATCTTGGTGTCACGTACAACACTCGTTTTATTATTGTTGTTGTTTGTTATTAATTCGTCAATCAACATAAAACACCACTACATACTTGAATAATTGCATTTATAATGTGTATATATAATGGCGGGGGGCTAGGACTCCTCCTCCCCTTGTAAAATTCTCCTACTTGATGAGACAGAGAAAGGGGCGACGGAACGCGAAAATGGTCCGGACCCTAAGAATTGGAACTTTAAATGTTAATATTTGGTTAGGGTTCTGTCTCGAGTAGGCCACCCCCGGGCAATGGGTTATTTGTCTGAGTAGTATATGCAGACATACATAATAGTATAATATGCAGACATACATAATAGTATAATATGCAGACATACATAATAGTATAATATGCAGACATACATAATAGTATATGATGCAGACATACATAATAGTATAATATGCAAACATACATAAATAGTATAATATGCAGACATACATAATAGTATAATATGCAGACATACATAATAGTATAATATGCAAACATGCATAATAGTATATATGCAGACATACATAATAGTATAATATGCAGACATACATAATAGTATAATATGCAGACATACATAATAGTATAATATGCAGACATACATAATAGTATAATATGCAGACATACATAATAGTATATATGCAGACATACATAATAGTATAATATGCAGACATACATAATAGTATAATATGCAGACATACATAATAGTATAATATGCAGACATACATAATAGTATAATATGCAGACATACATAATAGTATAATATGCAGACATACATAATAGTATAATATGCAGACATACATAATAGTATAATATGCAGACATACATAATAGTATATGATGCAGACATACATAATAGTAATATTGGGGTGTGACTTAAGGGGAGATTTCCACTTGAGGGATTGTTTTCTGCATCCCTTTCTCCTTCATGTTTAGTCCCATTGCTTTTGAGATGTTAAGACTTTTGCCCCATTAGTTTGGCGATCTTAGGAACTTTCGCCCCATTTCTGTAAATTTTAAGACTTTTCATGCCAATTAGGTGTCGATTTTTTCCTGGCGAGCGATAGCGAGCCTGTAATTTAAGAGGAACCGGCCTTCGGCCGGGAAATTTTTCTACCGAAAAATGTACAAATGTATCTTGTAAGGGGTTCTAGGGGGTGTAATCGTAAGTTTGATGGAAATATAGGGAACAAAGTAAAAACCTCCCCCTAATGGCTTAAGGGGAGATGGGCGTATTTATTTGCTCATTTATGTTTCGTTTTACTATTTGCTTAGTTTCCTCCGTAGGCCTCCATCAAGCTTATGAAAACACCGGCCCAAGACCCTCCTTCAAGATAAATCTGTAAATGTTTTGATAGAAAAATATCACCGGCCGAAGTCTGGTTCCTCTTGAATTACAGGGTCGCTGTCGCTCGCCAGGAAAAAATCGACACATAAATGGCACGAAAAGTCTTAATATTGACAAAGAAATGGGACGGAAGGTCTTAAAATCGCCAAACTAATGGGCCGAACGTCATAAAATGTCAAAACTAATGGGTTAAACATGAGGAAGAAAGGAGACCAGACACACAACCCATCTCCCCTTAAGGCTCGGAGTTACCGGTACATTATTTCTTTCAATAATCCTTAACAATTCTGAATGACTATTAACTATCTCAAAAAACATATTAATAGTTTATAATTAGTTTTGCAATTACTGAAATGAAAATAGGTCAATAAATGTACATCCTCCTCCCTGCCACCGCCTATAGTCCAGTAATTATAAGTAGGCAAGATATCTTAACTTTTATCTTCTGTAACTTAAAAAGGGCTTGAACAAATAAGCCGTAAACTCCCGCACCTATTCCCTGGCTGACTCTTCCTAAATGGTAAACATATTATATACCTCTATTACTCCAGTATTTTGCGAGTTATGGAGGATAGAAATTGTGATCTTTCGCCTACTTATAATTATGAATGGATTATAGTTGTGGAGTCCAAGCTTCCGGAACCGGTTGTCGCTAATGTGAACGTTAGCTTGGGGCGGCTTGAAGGAGGAGCTATCTAAGAATTTATTCTTCAATCGAGTTGTCAACATGTGGAATGGGCTTCCCCGAGACGTTATAGACTGCAGCACTGTTGATTCATTTACACTCCGTTTAGGCAAATATCTCGCATCAAACCCGCGACTGACTGCGTTTGTAAATGAATAACTTTATTTTATCCCCCCCCCCCTCAGTTACTAACCCATCTGTCCCCTACTAACTTCCTAATCCTGCCACGGACATTAGTTCCAGGGCAGTAGTTCCCTTTCTAATGTTCCCTTACCCACTCTAAACCACTGTTTGGACACTTGATCCTCAGTGTTTTGGAGGACAAGCAGCCTAGAAGGGTCACTAGACCTGTTGTTGCTTGATTTCCTTTGTACTCCTTTGTCCTCTAACTATCTGGCCTCTAACTACCTGTCCTCTAACTACCTGTCCTCTAACTACCTGTCCACTAACTACCTGTCCTCTAACTACCAGCTCTCTAACTCCCTTTTCTCTTACTAACCTCTTACTACCTGTCTTCTAACTACCCGCTCTGTACCCATCATCTAACTTCCAATCACATACCCACCTCTCTCTCTCTCTCTCTCTCTCTCTCTCTCTCTCTCTCTCTCTCTCTCTCTCTCTCTCTCTTTTCTTCCTAATTATCTACTTACTTCGGCCTCACTATTCACGTAATTTCAAACCAAACGATGTTTTCAGCACCTTATCCTCTAAATATTTTACCTCGCATTGATCTTATGTCACTATCAACGGGGACATGACGAAATTGTATGTGCTTTTGGCTTACAAACAAAAAGTTTTGGGGTTCGATCCCCGGGTAAAGAGAGGCAGTGTGCTCCTGCCGTATACCTTCTGTTCACCTATCAGAAAATAGAAATCTGGAGTAAGTGATTATTTATAATGTCCCATCTAGGTAGGTATACTGTAGTAATCTGGATGATATTATGTACCGATACTAGCTTGTACCAGCCTGGGTAACTCATCCACCACAGACTACAAAGATCAATGGCGTGGCTGCCACCGTAACATTCAGCCTGACGTATGGCCACAACAATGTCCAATCCAAAAAAGAATATCCACTAACCAGCTCATTCATCACTAACGTCAATATCTTTAACCAACCCTCCACACACGTAAAACTTTGCAACCTACTGGTTAGGGTTAAACCTTTCAATCAAATGGCAACGATGTTTAGATTATTCTAGAGAAACAGTACATGTACATTTTATTCACCTTCCGAGTTAAAGGATTAATTGAGAAACCGGTCCCTGTACATCTTAATTCTTCAATTATATAGGTCCACCCTAGGCTGAGTAAAATCCCCTGGCAGTAGTTTTCATAAACTAAACAAAATGCCGTCTCAGTGAAGGGGTTAAAGATGACGATATAGTCACGCAAAACATAATGTACTTCTATTGAACAGTAGGTCGACAAAAAATCATCTTCATAAACAGTAATTTTAGTTACCGGTACTAGCAATCTGCCTCGACTGTCAACCTGTGATTCTAACAGCCCATTACTAGTTCTAGTTGTGTCACGTCGCAGAATTGTCGAGTCATATCCGTCTCTTAAGATTTAGCATATACTGTCATCAAACTAGGTTGCAACTCATAAGTAACCTGGAATCCTTTAACAGTCTAACTAGCCCACTATCTACATAATGTAGCGATCGCTTTTGTCGTTAACTCAATTTCGCTAATTGCTTGACAATCCAAATTATACAACACAGCGCACTCCGCTAACTTTGATGTATCAGCTTGAGCCAGGAGGTGCCGTTATTAACCATAATAAGCTATGTACACTCAGATACCATAGTCTCTAGCTCACTCATGCAAATTCCTGGACTTCACCTATTTCTAATAATGGAAGCATATCTCTGGAAACGAATTTATGAATATAATTTTCTATAAATCAACTACAAACAAATATATATACGGCACTATTTATTGACAAACAATTTGTATCCAAAATACAATCCGGATAGATATAATTGCATAGATAAAAACATAGGGAGTCCACGAATTATCCTGAGTGGGCTAGAGACTACGGTATCCGAATGTACAGTTTCAGGTGAATATGTGTATGTGTATCGAACCCATACGAAGGAAGACAGTGCTATAAGAGTTTGGCTTAAAGGTGGGGGCTCATGGGTTGAGGTAAACATGGAAAAATAATCGCCAACCTGCATATAATTATCTTGTAAAATGCAATGTCACTGAAATAATAATTAACAATGGTATAAAGGATTTTGCGGATCGTCTATACCGGGCCTGTGACGTCATAGTGACGTCACACCAGTATCCTTAGCCTAGACTGGATGGTGGACTTACACTCTTGTGACGTCACAGGCCCGGTATAGACGATCCACAAAATCCTTTATACCATTGTTAATAATTATTTCAGTGCCATTGCATTTTGCAAGATAATTATGTACAGCTTGGCAATTATCATTCCATGTTTATCTCAACCCATGAGCCCCCACCTTTAAGGGGAGATGGGCGTATTTATGTCCTCTGTTACGGCTGGATCGGCAATACATATTCGGGATTCTTGATCGTAGGACAGAAATGGCTTAAGTGACAACGACACGCTCGATTACAGTCCCAAATACTATATGCTCCAGACAACAAAAGCACCAACGCCCTACAGAGTTATCGTCTACGGTAACGAGGTACCTTAACTCGGCGAAAGTGTACAACAGGGGTAGGCTATGAGGCTAAACTCCCTCAGACATTTATAGGTTACGTTATTACTAAAGAAATGCAATACTCAAGAAACTACGTTAATATTAAGCCTCTAATAATGTAGAATAGAAGCAGGCTAAAGGTATGACAGTGAAATGCTAAATTAATGACAAATGTACACGCCTACTTGAAAGCGCGTGCACTACACTAACTGTCCCCTACTAACATGCACTAGCATGTACCGGTAGCATACAAGATGTTCATGATCCAGTAGATACCTAATAATACACATGGGAGGAACATAAATAGTAGTCACTTATTATAATAATGAATCTATACTTGGAATAACTAAAAGGTTGCAGGCAACAGTACTGCGCCGGTAGCCTACTATCGCATAGGCTACTTCGCTTCTCTCACTCTGTCTCCCCTCCGAGTCCGTATGCGCCCTACGCAACAGAACTCCGGACACAGCAGCAAAACGACAGTGCAGTTAATTGATTCATGAAAGTATTAATAGTGTTGTCTTGTGTGTGAGTAATGTGTATTGTAAAGTGTTGCATACATATACTTAAAGAGAGCTGCAATGCATAGTAAAATAAAGATATATCCCACTCATCATCCCCATGTGTTCTAGCTAGCAGGCCAAGTCACAGGAACAACGAGTCCCAGCACCGAAAGCGAGAACCCAGGAGAAGACTGTAGAGAACACAAGGACAGATAAATTACGTTACTCTACTATACCGGCACTACGAGCGAGCTGTAGTCTCTGGTACTACACTCGCTCCTGGCTCGGTATGCAAATCAAGGCTAAGTCCTCGTCCCTCTACAGACAACTCCTGGGCATGGTCGGGCTCTTACACATGGCACCAGTCTAGTCACAAATGGGATGATGAGCGGGGCATATAACTCGTGAACATGTAGAACGTTCACCAACTATCCTCATCAAGAAGATCGCTGTTCACATTAACCCCTTAAATCTAATACATGTAAATATATGCTTGTCCTAAGAGTAATACGAGAGGTGAGTGCTGAAACTCCTTTAGGACCTCAAGGGAAGGTTATGCATTTAAATAGAGAGAAGAATGAAATGAGAGTAATGTCGTCAGAGAGAAAGAGTGCAACCGTGAGAAGTTGGGAGAGAGGGCAAGGGATGTTAGAATCTCAAAGGTTCTAGGCAACCTGGTCATAGAACACGCAGCCAGCCTCCAGGCAATGTGCTGTACGACAAGATGGGCAGCCCAGGCAGCGTAGGCAGGCAGCAATGGACTACCAACCCTATCGCGCCTAGCTATAAGCGCAAGGCTGCCAACCAGTCCATACGTCTGGCAACCACCCGGCCGGCAGCGCGGCGCGTTGCTACCCTCTCGCTCTGAAGCCTAACTCACTCTCTCTCTCTGAACTCCCATTGTCTTATCTATCAACTTCTCTATTGATACTACATATTAAATGGAAGGTCTCGACATGGCTTAAAACAAAACCCACCACTGGTTAGCACATGAGACCTTTGCAGAGATACAAAGAACATAGTTATAAGTTGTCACACTCAATATACATTGCGGCTGACGGTAGCCAGATCACGGGCGGTACATTCGAGTACCAAGGAGTACAATCAGGTTGCGTTGCAACGCACTGGGTGCGTCACACCTCATATAGAGTATGTATCTTTTTACTATTGTTTGTAAGTTTCCTCCCTAGACCTCCATCAATCTTTAAAAAAAAAAAACAAGACCCTCCTTCAAGATAAATTTGTAAATTTTTCGATAGAAAAATTTCCCGACCGAAGGCCGGTTCCTCTTAAATTACAGGCTCGCTATCGCTCGCCAGGAAAAAATCGACACCTAAATCACGCGAAAAGTCTTAATATTGACAAAGAAATGGGGTAAAATTTCTTAAAATCGCCAAACTAATGGGCCAACGTCTTTAAATCGGAAAACTAGTGGGGCTAATAAGCTATGTACACACTCACGTCAATACTTATCCAGCCCATATGAATAACATCATTTATTTATTTCACTCCCAACACCAAACACCTCCCAATGAAATTAATGAAAGCATGATTGTGATCTTACCGGGATTCGAACCTGGGTTACCACCTACAGATCTTAAACACTAAAACCATGACACGATCAATACAGTTAAAGGTAAAGTACATGACTACAATTTCATATCTATTTATCGAATACTGAACATCAAGCTAATCATGCACTCAAACCCAACCGCACATGTTTATGGGGAGATTTCCACTTGAGGGACTTTTTTCTGGACCCCTTTCTCCCTCATGTCTAGCCCCATTGCTTTTGAGAATTTAAGACGTTCGGCACATTAGTTTGGTGGTTTTAAGAATTTCCGCCCCATTCTGTCAATTTTAAGACCTTTTGTGCCATTTAGGTGTCGATTTTATCCTGGCGAGCGATAGCGAGCCTGTAATTTAAGAGTAACCGGCCTTTGGCCGGGAAATTTTTCTACCGAAAAATGTACAAATTTATCTTGAAAGGGGGTGAAATTTTAAGATTGCTGGAGGAGTAGGAAACAAACTAAAAACCTCCCCTTAAGTGAAAGGAAAGGGCATTTTATGGGGCACAGATCTCTAAGGACCGAAGACAAGAAGGAAAGAAGACAGTGCTATAAGAGTTTGGCTTTAGTGATCCCCAGATGTACGGTATGTGAGTGTGTTCTATTTATGGTCTGTGACTGTACATACCGAGCCCCTTGTGTGTCAAGCTAGTGTTGTTTACCATAATCAGTATAAGCAATAGGCGTGCTAATCACCTTAATCAGTATAAGCAATAGGCGTGCTAATCACCTTAATCAGTATAAGCAATAGGAGTGCTAATCACCTTAATCAGTATAAGCAATAGGCGTGCTAATCACCTTAAACAGTATAAGCAATAGGAGTGCTAATCACCTTAATCAGTATAAGCAATAGGCGTGCTAATCACCTTAATCAGTATAAGCAATAGGAGTGCTAATCACCTTAATCAGTATAAGCAATAGGAGTGCTAATCACCTTAATCAGTATAAGCAATAGGCGTGCTAATCACCTTAATCAGTATAAGCAATAGGCGTGCTAATCACCTTAATCAGTATAAGCAATAGGAGTGCTAATCACCTTAATCAGTATAAGCAATAGGAGTGCTAATCACCTTAATCAGTATAAGCAATAGGCGTGCTAATCACCTTAATCAGTATAAGCAATAGGCGTACTAATCACCTTAATCAGTATAAGCAATAGGCGTGCTAGTCACCTTAATCAGTATAAGCAATAGGAGTGCTAATCACCTTAATCAGTATAAGCAATAGGAGTGCTAATCACCTTAATCAGTATAAGCAATAGGCGTGCTAATCACCTTTTTTCTCTAAAGGGGGTGACCAGCTTTTTTTCTCTCTCCTTTTCTCTGGCTTGTATCCATTCGGTCCCATTCGGCCTACTGTTTTAAGACGTTTATCTCCATTCAGGTGTCGATTTCTTCCTGGCGAGCGATAGCGAGCCAGCATTGTATGGAGAAATCCAGCTTCGCCGGAGACATTATTCTATAGACAAATTTACAAATGTATCCTGCTGTCAACAAATATTTTATTTAAATATGCTGGCTCACTACCGTTCGCCAGGAAAAAATCGACACCTGGATGGGGATAAACGTCTTTAAACAGTAGGCTGAATGGGGCCGAATGGATACAACCCAGAGAGAGAGAACAAATATAATCAGGTGGGCCCTCTTAAGCAATATCGGCATGGAACGCTTGTGTATTATATAGTGTATATAGTAGGTAAAGCAAGTCCAGTTGTGTATTCTGTTACTGTTTTCAAGTTTGGTGATTTGTTGGTTATATTAATTGGTTGTTATTGTTGTAGTTTGTGTTGTTGTTGTCGTTGTTGTTGTTGTTGTCGTTGTTGTTGTTGTTGTTGTTGTCGTTGTTGTTGTTTGGAGTAATACAGGCGGAGATTTCGACTATAGAGCATCGCTAATGTGTTTTTGTTTTTTGCCCCCATTCTCCCTTATGCTTAGCCCCATTAGCTTTCAGATTTAAGACGTTCACCCCATTAGTTTGGACGATTATAAGACCTGTCATTCAATTTTGTTGTCGATATTAAATCCTTTCATGCAATTTAGGTACGGTATCGATATATTTCCTGGCGAGCGAAAGCGAGCCTGTATTATTGTAGTAACCGGCCTCCGGCAGGAACAGTTTTCTATCGAAAAATGTATACATTTATCTTGAAGGGGGTCTTGGGGTGTTTTATTAAGATTGATGAAGGTCTAGGGTGGAAACTAAATACAAAATAGTAAAAAGATAAATAAATAAACAAGCTCGCTATCGCTCGCCAGGCAAAAATCGACACCTAAATGGCACGAAAGTTCTTGAAATTGACAACGAAATGGGGCGTAAGGTGTTAAAATCGCCAAAGTAATGGGCCGAACTTCTTAACATCTGAAAACTAATGGGACTAAACAAGAGGGAGAAGGGGGACCAGAAAAACGGCCCATCTCCCCTCAACCTCTTCAGTACCATGACGTCTTTTTACCTTTGATGCTAGCTAAAATTAGATGATGTTATACAGCTTAAGAAGGACCTGTGTAACTAAGGGGGTTTATTGTGATCTTATTAACCCATAGGAGGCATATACGCAGATTACAAACTAAAAAAAAAAACGTCTAATGGTGACCAGAATATGATGAACATTACGTCATGGTGGTGAAGGGTTAACCACATCACTGACCCCATTACACACACAATGTCACTATCGTCACTAACTGGATGGTTGGATGATCGGGGAATGGCACTAACTGGATGGTTGGATGATAGGGGAATGGCACTAACTGGATGGTTGGATGATAGGGGAATGGCACTAACTGGATGGTTGGATGATAGGGGAATGGCACTAACTGGATGGTTGGATGATAGGGGAATGGACGGCATTTTTTTTTTTTTTTTTTTTTTTTTGTATCCACTTATTTTTCTGGTTTCCTCGCTAGACCTCCATCAAGCTTAGACAAACACTCCCTAGACCTCCCTTCAAGATTAATGTGTACAGTTTTCGGTAGAAAAAAATTCCGGCCAAAGGCCGGTTTCTCTTGAAATTACAGGCTCGCTATCGCTCGCCAGGAAAATATCGACACCTAAATGGCACGAAAGGTCTTAAAATTGACAACGAAATGGGGCGAAAGGTGTTAAAATCGCCAAACTAATAGGCCGAACGTCTTAAAATCTCAAAACTAATGGGGCTAAACACGAGGGAGAAAGGGGTCCACAAAAACGGGCCATATCCCCTTAACTGGTTGTTCGCCGGTGAGCTACAATGGACGTCGAACCCGTCCTGTGACCCCCTCCCTTCGTCCTTTAACTCCATCACTATAATATCACAATTACTCACTCATCATGTTGTCACTTGTTATTAATTACAATTGTTCTAACTCAATATTAACACAAGGTTGGGCTTCGCACAACACAATAACCCGCACCCACCCACCCACCCACCCCCTATTCTAAACACAGCCATTAGTCATTTTACTTTATACAGGTGAGGGCTGGTCCTGTCGTAAGTGAGGTTTGGCATCCTCTACCCAACCTTAGCCGTTTCTGCCTTCCTCTTTTACTCTCTTACTTTTCCTATTGGGGGGCAGGGGCTAGGAATCCTCCTACCCTTATAAAATGTACCCACTAGACGAGACAGAGAAGGAGCAAGTGAATATGAAAGTGTTCCCGGACCCTAAGAATAGGAACCTTAAATGTTGTTTCTGTTCGGGCTCTATTTCGATTCAGCCACCCCCAGCCTGAGTATATACGTGCATACATATTATTATCTACATAATGCATAGTGACACTTTTGTCACGAACTATAATTCCGCTGACCATTTCTTCTCTAAATAATATTTCCATCATAATGCTATCAACCATCCTTCTTGTCTTCTAAACACATCGACTATTAGTAGGCCCCTTGTTGTCCACATACCATACACCACAGTGATACTCTCGACTCTAAGATAAATGTCTCTAACCTTCTCTTATCCACTCCAAGTCTTCCATGATATTATTCCCGTCTTATTCTTTTACGTAGACTCTTAAGGGGGGTCACCGGCTTTTTTTTATCTTTCTCTCCTTTTCTCTCTTTCCCTGGCTTGTATCCATTCGGCCCCATTCAGCCAACGGTTTTAAGACGTTTATCCCCATCCAGGTGTCGATTTTTTCCTGGCGAGCGATAGCCAGCCAGAATTGTATGGAGAAATCCGGCTTCGCCGGAAAAAAATTCTATCGAAAAATGTACAAATTTAGCTTGCTGTCAAAACAAAAATATATATATACTGGCTCGCTACCGCTCGCCAGGAAAATATTGACACCTGGATGGGGGTCTTAAAACAGTAGGATGAATGGGGTCGAATGGATACAAGCCAAAGAGAGAGGGAGAGAGAGAGAGAGAAAAGCGAGGTGGGCCCCCTTAATCCACATACGCCATAGACCCATATTCTTACATAAAACATCATCACTGTCGGTGATAAATAATACTATAATTTCCAGTATTTCTAGCCAGTCAATACGCTACAAGGTGATATAATTGCAACGAGAGTACCGTACTATAATAATGTCCCCGTACCTATCGTGAGAGTACCGTACTATAATAATGTCCCCGTACCTATCGTGAGAGTACCGTACTATAATAATGTCCCCGTACCTATCGTGAGAGTACCGTACTATAATAATGTCCCCGTACCTATCGTGAGAGTACCGTACTATAATAATGTCCCCGTACCTATCGTGAGAGTACCGTACTATAATAATGTCCCCGTACCTATCGTGAGAGTTCCGTACTATAATAATGTCCCCGTACCTATCGTTGCAATTACAACTAGTGTATCATCTTGACTCGCTAGGTATACGGCAAAACTATAGTAATTACCAACAATCATGAGGCTTGTCTAGAAATATGGGCCATTCTTAGTCACCACACTACTCTTTTCAATAGTGATCATATTTACTATGCCTATTAGATCATGATATAATAAAGGAGAGGTGTCATTCTGATGGGTTAGTTGTGAATCTTCTTTCAAGGTTGCCAACATCTAAAATTTAGAAGACTGACAAAACCGACCTAATACAGACAGCCAGCAAAGCAACACCTCTTCAGCCTATACCACTTGACTATGCAGCAAAAATCTCCAGCATTGTGGGCATACCCTTCGGGAAGTTCACAACAGAGACGATTGAGGATACTGAATAATTATGTCTTCATACCGGTACCCCTCACGACTACAACAACTGCATACCGGTACCCCTCACGACTACAACAACTGCATACCGGTACCCCTCACGACTACAACAACTTCATACCGGTACCCCTCACGACTACAACAACTTCATACCGGTACCCCTCACGACTACAACAACTTCGCTGACGAGCTGTTCATAGAACTGAAAGACAAGTTGAAGCTGTGGGATATCTACAACCCTGAACATTGAATGAGCAATTCAATTTACTTCAGAGTCAACCCTTGTGCCTCCAGCATTGCCAGAGACATAAGCAGCACAACATTTAAAAGGACCTGCTGGAGGAAAACGAAACTATCTTTAATGAAGTCATCTTTCTTGAAAGAAAAAAAAACACCATCAAACTCCGTATCTGCATTACTACCCACCCCAATAAACTGCTTCAGCATGGCCTCAGGCTGAAATACCTTTGGATTCCACCAAGCCAGATTCATCAGACTGAATGGCTCGACATCAAACAGTGTCTTCGTTGCTCCATTTGGTCCTCCCAGGTATCACTAAACACATCGATCAAAATACTACCCCGTTGATTATTATAAACTCATCACTATCCATATAACGTACCATGTCACTTTTGTCACTTAAAATAACTCTTCTAACCATCTACAGTATATTATAAATAAAATATTGCTTTATAAGGGTTTCGAAAATGGGAATTAAAGTGTCCAAGGAAATATATTGGTAGTCAAAAACCGATCTAGTAATTATAAGGTCAGAACATGCACTATCTGTAATATACATAATTATTTTGAACAAATTTGTATACCCTTGATTTGGTAGTGTGTTGTGTATATAATTCTTCGTTTGTGACAATATTTCCCTCTCCTTCTCCTCTAACCACATCCACTTACCACGTCACTGTATTCATAATGCACAATATCACTCCCATTACAAGTCTGTATTATTCCTCCAACGCAATTTTCCACACAATTCATCGTTCGTGACAAGGCTTCCCACTCTTATCGCTCTCTAACCATGTCAGTGTTTACACACATTGTCACTCATCATAATTATTTCTTCAGTCAAATATTTTCCGCATCATTCTTCATTCGTAATTTACTCCACATTTATCGCCCTCAAACCACATCCTCTCACCGCGTCACTGCCTACATAACGCACAATGTCACTCTCCATAACATTATATATTCCTCAAACTACCACACCACTCCTCGTTCGTGACAATATTCCCCGCATGTCTCGTCCTCTAACCACATCCACTAACAGCGCCACTATCCACACGGCATTGTGATTTGTGTCACTTCTCTTACTTATTACATTTTCTCTAACCACCTCGCATCATCCGTAACGTTATCCCCCTCCCCCTTTGTCTATTTACTCTAACCACCCTATTATCAACAGTACTACTATCTGCAAACTGCACTATTCACATACGGAACTATCCACAAACGACACAAAGTCACTAATCACAATTCCTTTATGCACGTTTCTTACACAAAGTCCTTCGTGACACTATCCACCTCCTGATCTGTTTTTCTCCTCTAACCACGTCCAGCGCCACTACCAGAACACACACACACACACGCCGGTTCGCACACACTACCCACGCCGCTGCCACTAACCACGGGAGCAGCGGGAGGCACACGTCCGGTCTCACGGGCGGTAGAGGCTGAACTGAGGAGCTCTGATCATTCCCGCCGGAGTATACTGTTGAGAGGAGGAAGAGAGGTGGTGATGGAGAAGAGGAAGGATTGATGCTGGCTCTGTTGTTGGGGTGATAGATGTGTGGAGCTAGAGGCTGTTATGTTGTTGAATACGGTAGGCGATGTCATAAGTGTTGTTATTTAAGGGGCTAGTGGCTGTTTTTTTTTTTTTTTTTTATTTATTAATTCATTAATTTATTAATATATATTTTAGTTTCCTCTCTAGCTCTCCCTCAAACTTAGAAAAACGCCCCCTAGACCCCCCTCAAGGTAAATGTAAAAATGTCCTGGCCAAAGGCCGATTCCTTTTAAAATAACAGGCTCGCTATCGCTCGCCGTGGAAAAAACTCGATACCTAAATGGCACGATAGGCCTTAAATTTGACAACGAAATGGAGCTAAAGGAGTTACAATCGCCAAACTAATGGGCCGAACGTCTTAAAATGTCAAAACTAATGGGGCTAAACTTGAGGCAGAAAGGGATCCAGAAAAACGACCCATCTCCCCTTAAGGAAGCATGGTGAGTTGTATCTACGTCCATGTATTGTGAATATGATATTGTGTGGTGTGTTGGTGATTGGTATGGTTGTGAAGATAATATGATAGTGTTGTTGTGGAGTTGTAAAGAGAGGCAGTGGAGGATCCGATGCTGGCTCTGTTGTTAGAGTGATAGCTGTGTGGAGAACGTGTTATGGGTGACCTGACAACTCAACCAGTAGACCATTTCAACCAGTACCTCTCACCCAGTACCAAATCAACCAACTAGGTTAGGTTAGTACTATATTTTGGCTCTGGTTTGGTTGATTGGCACTGGTTGAGAGCCACTGGTTGAAATGGTCTACTGGTTGAGATGTCCGGGAACCCGTGTTATGTTATATAACAACTGTTGGTGTTATTGGTGTTGTGCAGAGAGTAGGTTGTTTGTTAAATTATGGAGATCGGACATGTTGTGGTATTAACCCCATCTGTACCGGTGACGTCTTTTATATATCATTCTACCTATATTTAGTCGATTTGGCGCAGCTTAAGAAGGATCGGCGGTGGTAATAAGGGATAAGTAAGATGGTTCGAATCCTGTTAGTTGCTGGAGACCCTTCTTAAGTTGAATAAAATCGTCTAATAGTAGCCTATATACAATACACTGAAAAGGTAGGCACTGGTACTGAAAGAGTTAAGGGAGCCCACCTCGCTTGTTTTATCTGTCTCTCCCTCTCTCTTTGGCTTGTATCCATTCGGCCCCATTCAGCCTACTGTTTTAAGACGTTTACCCCCATCCTGGTGTCGATATTTTCCTGGCGAGCGGTAGTGAGCCAACATATATATATATTTTTGTTTTGACAGCAAGCTAAATTTGTACATTTTTCGATAGAAAAATGTCTCCGGCGAAGCCGGATTTCTCCATACAATGCTGGCTCGCTATCGCTCGCCAGGAAGAAATTGACACCTGGATGGGGATAAACGTCTTTAAACAGTGGGCTGAATGGGGCCGAATGGAGACAAGCCAGAGAAAGAGAAAAAAGCAGGTGACCCCCTTTAAGGAAGCGTGAGTTGTATCTAGGCATATGTGTTGTGGATATATGTGGTGCTGTAGTGAGAGGGATTGTGGAGATATAGTCTATTCGCTGTAAGTAGGCGAGAAATCATGACCTCTAACCTCTGTAACTCAAAAACGACTAGAGTAATCCAGCTTATATTTCTACCATTTGGGAAGAGTCAGTCAAGGAATAGATGTGGAAATGTACAGCCAATTTGCTCTAGCCCTTTTTGAGTTACAGAGGATAGAGGTCATGATTTTTCGCCTACTTACAGAGAATAGACGATAGTAAATGCTGGGCTGTCAAGGTGTGAATGGTGGGATGGAGGGTTTGATATTACGTGTCTGTTGTTGGGGAACCTGTTGAATTGTAAATGAGCTGTGATAGAGGATGTTGTTAACGGGAGATAAGCGTATTTATTTTTTTATCTTTTCATTTTTCGTTATTATTTTGTTAGTTTCCTCCCTAGACCTCCAAAAAATTGTTAGAAACATCCCCTACACCCCCTTCAAGATAAATTTGTACATTTTTCGGTCGAAAAATAACCCGGCCAAAGGCTGGTTACTCCTACAATTGCAGGCTCGCTTTCGCTCGCCAGGAAAAAATCGACACTCAAATGGCACGAAAGGGTTAATATTGACAGGGAAATGAGGTGTAGTCTTAAACTCGCCAAACTAAAGGGCCGAACGTCATAAAATGTAAAAACCGATGGGGCTAAATACGAGGGAGAATGGGGCCATGAAAACCAGGCCATCCCCCCTACAATACGGTAGGTGGTGTTATAGGTGGTGTTATAGCTGCTAGAAGAGTTGTAGTTATATGTGTTGTGGATAAAGACGGTGGTGGTGGTGCAGTGATAGGTGTTATAGGTGGTGTTATAGGTCCTAGAAGAGTTGTAGTTATATGTGTTGTGGATAAAGGCGGTGGTGGTGGTGCAGTGATAGGTGTTATAGGTGGTGTAGGTGTTATAGGTGGTGTTATAGGTCCTAGAAGAGTTGTAGTTATATGTGTTGTGAATAAAGGCGGTGGTGGTGCAGTGATAGGTGTTATAGGTGGTGTTATAGTTGATGTAGGTGTTATAGGTGGTGTTATAGGTCCTAGAAGAGTTGTAGTTATATGTGTTGTGGATAAAGGCGGTGGTGGTGCAGTGATAGGTGTTATAGGTGGTGTTATAGGTCCTAGAAGAGTTGTAGTTATATGTGTTGTGAATAAAGGCGGTGGTGGTGCAGTGATAGGTAGTGTTGTGGAGAGGGGGTAGTGCATGTTTTTTTATCAATGTATTTTTTTATTATTTTTTTTTTCCTCGCTCAACCTCCATCAAGCTTAAAAAAACACCCCCCCTAGACCCCCCTTCAAGAAAACACACCCCCTAGACCCCCTTCAAGAAAAACACACCCCCTAGACCCCCTTCAAGAAAAACACCCCCCCTAGACCCCCTTCAAGATAAATTGGTCAACAATATTGACATGATGTGAAACCTTAACAAAATTGATTTAATCCCAATGCGAAAAAATGCTACTCCTTTAAAGCGGGGTGACCTGTTATTTGTGCTGTCCTTTTCAATCTTTCTCTGGCTTGTATCCATTTGGCCCCATTCAGCCTACTGTTTTAAGACGTTTATCCCCATCCAGGTGTCAATTTTTTACTGGTGAGCGGTAGCGAGCCAGCATATTTTTTATTTTTGTTTGACTGCAGGCTAAATTTGTACATTTTTCGATAGAAAAATGTCTCCGGCGAAGCCGGATTTCTTCATATAATGCTGGCTCACTATCGCTCGCCAGGAAGAAATCAACACTTAGATGGGGATAAACGTCTTAAAATAGTTGGCTGAATGGGGCCAAATAGATACAAGCCAGAGAAAGAGAGAAAAGGACAGAAATAACAAAAAGCAGGTCACCCCCTTAAAGCTCATAAGGAGAGGATAATGTTCATGTTATACTTAAATGAAAAAGAGAAGGTAATCAAAATATGACTCCAAGAATATAATTATTCAATATAAGTTTATGCCGTCTATTTGAGGTATCGATACATCGCTTTGTATGTATGTTTTACTAACAGTATATTTTCAACTCTATGGTTGCAATTGTAAAAATGACATTTAAATAAACCTATTATTATTATTATTATTATTATTATTATTAATATTATAAAAAACTATAGCATTTAAATAATATGACAAATAAATTCGAATACAGTAATTGAAGAGTTATTGAAAGTAAATTAAATATCTCACGAGTAGAGATTGAATGAAGCAATCCTTTCAGTCTTATAGCCAGGAGCATAGAGTACAGATGACCTAGAGAGGAAAGAAGACGCCACAAATCTGTAAATAGGGATCCGCGCGTTCGAGAGATGGCAGCACGATCGCAAAGGACAATGGGAGGGGAGGGTCCCCACAAAGACATTATTATATATTGACTATCCTTGGTCCCCATTAATTCGTAATAATCCCTACCTTGTACTAATAACGCTATTAATATTCAATTGAACGTTATCCAGAGACTCTGCAGACATGACATAGTTAAATAGACATAAGTAGAGGCTACTGTAAAGGCCAGTCATCGTGTAATTGTCGTCAATATGAGGAGGTACACAAGCAGAACTCCTCCAACACCCGCCATTGTTGATGTGAGATTCGGGAGTTGCCAACGTCAATGGTGGGACAAAATATCCCTAGATGTCATAAGTATAAATATCCAGTTTTAGTGCTACTTTACAAATTAACATCTACATAACATGTAACATAATAATATATATTCAAAATGACATTTTAATGTTGTGCTGCTTGAAGGTATACAGCTTGCATCATATATGAGCATGTTTTATAGTGTATATGTATACTTAATGTTTTCATCTTGCTTATATACAGTATATATCTAATTTATACTAAATAATTTAAAAGTGTTTTTTACCAACATTAATTAACTCTTAAATACGTTCCCTCTTTAATCTATTGCTCCCTCGTTTTGCGGATATTCCCTTAACTTTGGTAACACTGCAGCAAGCCAGTTGGCAGGCGCACAGACTATCTATAATAAGGACAAGCCACTGAGGGGCTTTGGTTGTTATACCATACAACAGTGCTGCCACCAAATCCCTAGGACGCGCGGCAAAATAACCGTGTGACGTCACGCTTTGGCCTCTAGGTCATCTGTACTCTATGGCCAGGAGCATAGAGTAAGAATACCTGAGAGGGGTGTCTTGGAATACCTAAGAGGGGTGTCTTGGAATACCTAAGAGGGGGGTCTTGGAATACCTAAGAGGGGTGTCTTGGAATACCTAAGAGGGGGGTCTTGGAATACCTAAGAGGGGTGTCTTGGAATACCTAAGAGGGGGGTCTTGGAATACCTAAGAGGGGTGTCTTGGAATACCTAAGAGGGGGGTCTTGGAATACCTAAGAGGGGGGTCTTGGAATACCTAAGAGGGGGGTCTTGGAATACCTAAGAGGGGTGTCTTGGAATACCTAAGAGGGGGGTCTTGGAATACCTGAGAGGGGGGTCTTGGAATACCTAAGAGGGGGGTCTTGGAATATCAGCCGTGTTAATAGTAGTTGGCCATTATTTACAGATTTGGCTGGAACCCTGCAATAGATGGCGGTAGCGCATAGCTCCTCCCTATCCCGGGAAAATACTTATGTCGTCTGTTTATTGACAGTTCCTCTCCCTTGCTGCAATTGTGTACACGTGTGTGTCTCGTGTAGAGTCTATAGAAACTCATGTAACTTGTTTGCTATCACCATATCAGCCATAGTAATTATGAATACAATGATTTAAGAGTACACTGATATGCAAAAGCACTCCAAAGTAGGCCTATTGCCTACACTGAAATGTGAACAATACTCCATTAACCCCTTCTGTACCGTCGTCGTATGTTATATTTTATTCTAGCAATAGCCTATGTAGACGATTTTATACAGCTTGGAAAAGATCTGTGGTAGTTAAAAGGGTTGATTGAGATAGTTCGAAGCCTTATATAATTGCTAAAGATCCTTCCTAAAGTGAATACAATCGATTAGTAGGAGCCAGAATAAAATCAAAAGACGTCGTCGGTATAGAAGGGGTTAATTACATAGCTTACCAAGCTGAACCAAGCCTCCGTGAAGATGTAAGGAGGCTGTGGTTGACCTTGAGAATAAGGATATGGTTTGCAATGGATCATGAAGGCTGTTGATGATTATTTGATATTGACTGTAAATTTATTAACAATGAATGTAGCCTATATGAAAAACTAATCTCAATTGAAGACAAGTATTTACATTGTAATATAAGTTACTAACTTGGAAGTACACTGTACACAGCCACACTCAAACTTTGGTCAAACATATAATATATATATATAGGCATATATATATATATATATATATATATATATATATATATATATATATATATACATATACATAGAGATGGAGAGAGAGAGAAGTAGTGTACCGGTACATATAATTAAAAACAAAACCAGAATGGAGGGTAGGCCTACATCCGTAGATTTATTCACGTTGAGTAGTTCTGGAACCCTGCAATAGATGGCGCTGAAAAAAAAATGTCGAAAAAGGGTAACTGGCAACGTTTAGAGGCACCTTTTTATTAATAGAATACATAGGAAGACTCCTATCTCCTATACACAATCTCTGGCCAGGAGTTAGTCAACTAAAACCAGTCGTATGTAAATGAAGCAGTGAGTAAATGAAGCAATCCTGTTTTATAACTGGGGGTAAATAAAATATCACCAGTCGAGTTTAAATGAAGCAATGACTGAGTGAAGCAATCCTTTACGGAAAACGAGCCTGGATTTCAGACGGAGGGAGATAAAAAAAAAAAAGTCAGTACCCGTTTAACCACGTACGACAACACTAGTGCTCGTGGAAAATTATCAGTGCCGCTAATTTCCATCAACAACTTCATACTTAGTTAAGTCTATCATTGTCCTCGTGCATTTGTGGACTATTTATATGTTAGACAACGTCCGTTTCTTAGCTTGTTGGCCAATGGGTTAGGTAG
>JBAKBP010017769.1:0-48214 GCA_037953745.1 Lithodes maja | reverse complement strand
CTTGGGGGGAATTACCATCTAAACTATGTCATCTTCCCTCTGATCAAGCGAACAAACTAATCTCTGTTTTATCTCAGTCTCCCAGTGTGTTTCGTGATACTCCAGGGCTCACTTCTTTGGCCGTGCACGACATCGACGTAGGGGATGCAACACCCATTAAACTATCCCCCTACCGTGTCTCACCACAACGCAGGAGTATACTGCAGGTCGAACTTGACTTCATGTTGTCAAACAAGCTGATCACTAGCGCCTTAAGCCAGTGGAGTAGTCCGGTCATACTTGTGCCAAAGCCAGACGGGAGCCATAGGTTATATAATTATGGACTATAGGCAAGTTAATGCTGTCACAAAGAACGATACTTACCCACTGCCACGGATCAACGACTGCATTGACCAGATTGGTACAGTCACCTATATCAGCAAGATTGACTTAATGAAGGGATATTGGCAAGTATCTCTCACCCCTAGAGCAAGGGAAATATCATGCTTTGTAGTCAATAATCAAGCCTTCTTCTGTAACGTAATGCCCTACGGCTTGAAAAACGCTCCAGCTACATTCCAGTGCCTCATGAATTTGGTGACTGAAGGGGTACCTGGATGCGTTGTCTACATTGATGATATTCTTATCTTTTCACAGTCATGGGAGGAGCATCTTTACCAACTTAGATTGCTGTTCTTAAATCTTGCTGATGCCAATCTGGTGGTTAATCTTAAGAAATGCACCTTTGTAAAGAGTACGGTCAAGTATCTAGGATATACGGTAGGTCAGGGGCAGGTTGCACATTCTCAAGCAAAGGTAGAGTCTATTCTAGAATTCCCAACTCCTAGCACTAAAAAACATATCCAAAGGTACCTAGGAATGATTGGTTATTATAGGTGTTTCATCTTAAACTTTTCTAGGTTAACAGCTCCCCTGACAGATCTTCTCCGTAAGGATGTGAAGTTTGAGTGGTCCTCCGAATGTGAGGAGGCCTTTAATGCTACCAAATATATTTTATCAAATTATCCTGTACTCCGAGCTCCTGATTTTAACAGATCTTTTTCCCTAGCAGTGGATGTGAGCAATACCGGGGTTGGTGCACTATTGCTACAGGAAGACGACTGTGAAGTATTGCATCCTGTGTGCTATTTTAGTAAAAAATTAAATTCTGCTCAACGTAACTATTCAGTCATTGAGAAGGAGCTGTCAGCATTAATTGTATCCCTTCAATACTTTGCTGTCTATGTGCAATCTGCCTCTGGTGCCATCACTGTGTATACTGACCATCACCCCTTAAAATGTTTGCATAAGTTCCAAAATAAAAACCAACGACTGACCAGGTGGAGTTTGTTGCTGCAGGAATACTCCCTGGATGTTAAACATATTAAGGGGGTCCAGAATGTGCTAGCCGATTGCCTATCACGTATCTATTAAAGATTGCATTTACCAGGTTGGCCTCATACAGCGGTAAGATTAACTTAATGAGAGGATTTTGGCAATTAGCTCTCCCTTGTAGCGAGGTAAATATCATGCTTTAGTAGTGCGCTTTCAAGCCTTCAGCTGCGAGATAATGCCTTGCAGTTCGAATAACGCTCCAGCTACGTTCCGGCTATGTTCTGATGTGGTACCTGGAGACGTTGCCTACTTTGGGTGATGTCCTTCTTATATCCTCATTATAATCTTGCTGTTGCCAATCTGGTGGTGAATCTAATTATGTATTATGTATATTATGTACTGTGCAGCATGTGAGGAGGTGTGTGGAGTGAGGAGAAGAGGGAGGGGAGTGAAAGGTACAGCATGGTGGACAGAAGAGGTAAGAATAGCTGTGGAAGAAAAGAAGAAAGCATATAGAGAGTGGTTGGGTAGTAGAGGGAATGAAGATTCCGAGAGACAGAAACGAGCGAGGTACGTGGAGAGTAAGAGGGTGGTGAAGAGAGTAGTGAAGGAAAGTAAGAGAAGAGTAGATGAGGAATTTGGAAGGAATCTGAGTGTAAAATGGAGGGAGAGTAAGAAACTGTTCTGGAAAGAAGTCAAGAAAGTTAGGGAAGGTAGCAAGGGAAACAGTAAGGGTGTGAAAGATAAGAATGGGAGAATGCTAGCCGAGAAGCAAGAGAGAGTCGAAAGATGGAGGGAGTACTTCAGTGAGTTGCTAAATGAAAGGAATGAAGAGCCAGCAAACATAGCTGGATATGGTATGGGAGAGAGAAGAAGAGAAGTAGTGGAGGAGGAGGTGGGGATCAGGAGGTCAGAAGTGTGGGAAGCCATGAAAAGAGTGAAGTTGGGGAAAGCACCAGGAACAGATGGAGTGTGTGGGGAAATGTTGAGGTATGGTGGTGAGATAGTGATAGAATGGGTATGGAAAATGTGCAAACTAGCATGGGAGAAGGGGAGTGCACCCGATGACTGGAAGACTGGCATAATAGTCCCCCAATATAAGGGCAAAGGGGAAAGAGGAGTGTGTGGTAACCACCGAGGAATATGTCTTCTAAGCGTAGTAGGGAAGGTATACAGTAGGGTAGTGATTGAGAGAGTGAGAGTGAGAACGGAGAAATGGATAGGCGACGAGCAGGGAGGCTTTAGGAAGGGAAGAGGATGTGTAGATCAGATTTTTACCCTGAATTGTGTTGTGGAGAAGTATCTGGAGAAGAAACAAAAGGTGTATGTTGCCTTTATGGACTTGGAGAAGGCCTATGACAGAGTGGATAGAGAAGGTTTGTGGAAAGTACTTAGAATATACGGAGTAGAGGGCAAGTTGCTGAAAGCAGTGAAGAGCATGTATGAGGGTGCAAAGGCGGCAGTACGTGTGGAGAGTGAGCAGAGCGACTTCTTTGACGTGAATGTTGGTTTGAAACAGGGGTGTGTGATGTCCCCGTGGTTGTTTACTGTATATATGGATGGAGTTATGAAAGAAATACTATCAAGAGCAGTGGATGTTGGTGTATCGCTGAAAAGGGAGGGAATTGAGTGGAAGCTACCTATACTGCTGTTTGCGGATGATACAGTTCTGATGAGTGATAATGAATGGGAGTTGCAGGGTCTGGTAAATGAGTTTGGAACAGTGTGCGAAAAACGGAATTTGAAGGTAAATACGGGGAAGAGCAAGGTTATGGTCTTCGAAAGGGGTGAAGTCACAGAGTGTGAGGTGAAGCTGAACGGTCAGGCTATGGAGATCGTCAACTCTTTTAAGTATCTGGGCAGTGTGTTGAGTAAAGGTGGGACTATGGATGAAGAGGTGCGGGAGAGGGTACAACAGGGGAAGAGGGTTGTAGGAACGCTAAAAGCAGTAACAAGAAATAGGATGGTCAGTATGGAAGTGAAGAAGTCCTTGCATGACAGTGTGGTAATCCCGACACTGACTTACGGAAGCGAAGCATGGACGTTGGTTGAGAGACTCAGACCAAGAGTGAGAGCAGTGGAAATGAATTACTTAAGGAGTGCGTGCGGAATTACATGGAGGGATAGACAGACTAATGAGGAAGTAAGAAGGAGGTGTGGTGTGGAGGTAGATGTGCTGGAAAGTGTGAAAAGGAACAACTTGAGATGGTTCGGCCATATAGAACGTATGGAAAGCGAGAGAATGACTAAGAGGGTGTACGAGAGCGAGGTGGAGGGACAGAGGGGGAGAGGTAGACCGAATATGAGGTGGAAGGATGGAGTGAGGAACTACATGAATGAAGGCGGTGCTGGTTGGGGGGAGGGGCATCGACTGACTGGGGACAGAGGTGCATGGGGGCGGTTCGTTCGTGGCCACCCCTTCGGGGATCACGGCGTCAGGCAATAGATAGATAGATAGATGTACTATACTCCTTAAACTCTTTTCTAGGGGGGAGGTCTGACATACGGAGCCCTGTATGTGTTTATTTAACCCGGGAACTGCGGGAAGACTCTTAAGAGTTCCCCCGGCGGACTGCGGGAAGACTCTTAAGAGTCAGGGAAAACAAAATCAATTTAAAACACCGAAAAAAAAAATTGGTTTTATTTTTTTATTTTTTGTTTTATTTTTTGCCCCTGGGCCATGCAAAATATAACTCCTCTACCTCCCCTCCTTCCCCACTCTCCTCCCCTCCTTCAGTTATCACCTATTTTCCCTGTTATTCCCTTATTCTGTGGTATATTATCGTGCTAACATTAATAGTATTAATGCTATTTATGGTAAAATAAATATTTTAGTGATGGAAACAGCTCAAATACATGCACACAGGCAGAGGTGTCTCACACCCCCTATGCGCACTTCAGAGGTTAAGAGTTAGAATTAAGAGTTGAAGGAGTGCCGAATTACCCAGGCGGCGAAGCAGACCAGCGAGCAATCCAGCGAGTGGAAACCATCTCGCCTGCATACCAGCAAACAAGCCTTCACACCTGCGTGCATCATATGGGACCCTGCAAACTACTTTGATGACCTGACGCTATGACGATAATCGACGCCATTGGACCACGCATCTGCTACGCAACTAGAGGAGCTGTGATTGGGGCGCGCACCATCCCCTGCCTCCTGATTCGTTCCTACACCATCATTGCATAGTATATAAGACCCGAGTAGTGGGCATTCAAATCAGTCACATTTGGAGTTGGGAAGGTGAACTTGCAGCTGGAGGAAGACGGGGTGAAGTATTATAATGGGATTGTGACTGTCAGTCAGATTATATAAGTGTGTGTTAAGTGTGTTCGGTGTAAACACTTACAGTATGTTGGTTAGTGAGATATGTGATTGGGAATTAACGTTAACGCTACTATTATGTACTTAACTATTTTAGTTGACTGACTTGTGGACTAAAGCAACTCTTTAAGTAATTGGGTTATGATATAAGTAATACTATTGTTTTATATTAAGACTTACGAGTTCTTTCATTTTCTTTTAATTAAGCTTACATTGCTGGTAAGAACAAGAACGGTGATACTGTTGTCTCATATTAGTAATATCGCCTTAGACTAACATGGCTGTTTTAATGTTACTTCTAATGATTTCCTAAGCTGAAGAAAATTCTTTTAGCTTCAAAATATTATTTTTGCTTTTCATATTATTTGAGTGAGAACTGAATCGAATCTATGAAGCGATCCTGTAACTTAATTTACTCATAATCAAACCTCAATGATACGTGGTTAAGAAATACATTTATCTAATTATTAAATATATATCTAACTATTTATGTGACTTTGATATTAATCCTGATAATAATATAATAATATTAACGTAAGACAAGAACCAAGAATAATTACATTAATATAAAGAAAAGGACATGATATAAGAAAACTATCTATTCATTTAAAAAAGGGTAAGAGACAGAATATTCTTACCATAATATTTATCTTTCAAGACTTGATATATAATTAATAGTCCTTCTTTAGATATAACTTAATCGGTTCATAACCATAGCCTACTAAGCTTCGGTTAAATAATAATTCTTTATAAATACTACATGACTTTAATTAGTTTCAGTATTCTTTCATAATTAAAGAGTATCAGTCAATAAAGGATACCAAGTCCTAAGATCCAAAAGGAAAGGAAGCAACAACAGGAAATAATTTTATTAGATTTTACTTTCGTTTTGCCTTCAGCTGAGTGATACCTTAATATATATCGCTGTGCTATCTAGATTCATCAAGTTAACCACTTGAGGATCAAGATACGTAACAATATATATATATATATATATATATATATAAAAGGGACTGGAGTTCTCGAAAAAGGGGCTCCAACTCCGACGTTCTTCTGGACTTACAGTGTGCTGGCTTAATAATCCAAGAGGGTTGATAGCCTCTGAAGTCCTAACTAACTTGGGAGCATGGCCTTCATCTTCATACAATTACAATATTTTGTGTGCTAAATCTTAGGGTAACCAGTTTCACAGTGAGTATGGCTAAAATCGAACAACAAAGATTTATTATCATTTTGGATTGAGGTGATTAGGAGGGGGGAGACAGGGTCACCAAGTTTTGGCCAGAAGTCATTCTTTCCCATTGTGGTACTTAATGAAGGTTATTAACAATCAACTATCCAACTCTAGCTCTTCCCAAGCTTTTTGGCATCTAGCCAAAAACCTCTCCAACAATTTCTCTTCCTCGTCTTTCCCTCCTCTTTCCCACTCTGATGGCACAACCATCACTTCTTCCTCTGACAAAGCTAAGCTCTTCGCTCAAACTTTTGCTAGAAACTCCACCTTGGATGATTTCGGTGCTATTCCTCCCTCTCCACCCTCCTCTCTCTTACTTATGCCTAATATCCTAATCTCTTCTAAAGATGTACTTTCTACCATCTCTGGGCTTAATACTAAGAAGGCGTACGGTCCAGACGGTGTTCCTCATGTTGTTCTCAAAAACTGTGCTTCCGTGCTGACTCCCTGCCTAGGCAAACTCTTTCGTCTCTGTCTATCCTCTAACATCTTCCCTTCATGCTGGAAGTTTGCTCACATTCAACTTGTCCCAAAGAAGGGTGACCGCTCTCAACCCTCCAACTATCGTCCAATTTCTCTCATCTCTTGTCTTTCTAAAGTTGTTGAAACTATTCTTGCTTCCAAGTTTCTTAAGCATTTCTCTTCTCATAAACTGCTCTCAGATCGCCAGTATGGCTTCCTTAACACCTTACGAGCGGCCTATGTGGTTTATTTATATGTACCGCCCAGCGGGGTGTTTTTAACCAAAATAGGGCTGTTTACGTGATCATTTTCATGCCTAAATAAGACCCAGAACGTAAAACAAGTAACTATCCCTGAAAGGGCATAAACAGAGCTTTCGAATGACACCATAACGATCCTTTTATGATGGCTAGTTTTCTTGCAAAAACCGTGCAACGCGAGTGCAAAAAGCATGTAATTAGGCAATTTCCCCATATAATTCCGTATATAGCGAGTGAGAGAGGGAGGGAGGAGGTGGGATTCGTGTCAGTATGTTCGCCGCGGTGGTCGGGAGCAGTCATACGCTCGCTACTCTCCTGCCACCACTTGTCTCTCTCTCTCAGCAACATTACGTGCTGAAATTGCCACACGATATATGTCGAGCACCGCCACATAGTCCAGCTTTATTTAACTCGACTTATGTTGCGCGCCGACATTTATGGGTTAAGGGTCGCTCTACTGGTGATCTTCTTTCATATCTTACCAACTCTTGGTCATCCTCCTTTCGGGACTTCGGTGAGACGTTTTCTATTGCACTAGACATATCGAAAGCCTTCGATAGAGTCTGGCACAAATCTTTAATTTCTAAACTACTCTCCTTCGGTTTCTATCCCTCCATCTGTGCCTTTGTCTCTAATTTCCTTTCCGGCCGTTCCATAGCCGCGGTTGTGGACGGCCATCGTTCACTTCCTCATCCTATAAACTCCGGTGTTCCTCAGGGCTCTGTCCTATCTCCTATTCTCTTTCTAATTTTTATAAATGATCTTCTCAACTGTACCTCAATTTCCATCCATTCATACGCAGACGACTCAACCTTACACTACTCCATTAGTTTTTCAGAACGCCCCAGCCAGCAATCCCTCAACGACAAACGTAATGAAGCCATAGAACTCTTAAATTCTGATCTATATAAACTTCAAAGAAAATATGCTAGAGAACCGATCACATATGGTGAAGCGTATCGTGAGATATGTAATCAGGTCATGCTAAAAATTGCTGATGCTAAAGTAGAATATTATTGACAGAAATTAGAAAACAGCGCGGGGAATTGCAAGAAAACATGGGATGTAATAAACAGTTTTAAAGCGACATAAAAATTAAAAACTTAGTGATACTTTTAATTGTAACAATAGAGAAATTAATAGGCCACAAGAAATAGCAAATTCTTTCAATGACTATTTCATCAATGTTGGAAAAATCCTTGCAGAGAGTATTGAACCTCACAACATCTGTTATAAAACACATCTAACAAACAGACAGGTAGCTTCATTCACTATGTCTCATGTCACCGAGGATGATTTGAAGGAGGTACTCAACCAGTTAAGGGATTCTTCACCGAGCTATGACGGAATCCCCATTAAGATTATTAAAGCAGTTGCAGGCACATTATTTCCAGTATTACTACATCTATGCAATGCTTCCTTTTCAACGGGTATAGTTCCGACAAGCTAAAGATAGCTAAAGTAACTCCAATTTTTAAATCAGGAGATAGGAGGGAAATGAAGAATCACCGACCTGTTTCTGTGCTTCCTTCGATAAGCAAAATTCTTGAAAAACTCATGTACAATAAAATTGAAAAGTTTTGTAACGATAATCACATTTTAACAGACTATCAACACGGTTTGTAACGATAATCACATTTTAACAGACTATCAACGCGGTTTGTAACGATAATCACATTTTAACAGACTATCAACACGGTTTGTAACGATAATCACATTTTAACAGACTATCAACACGGTTTGTAACGATAATCACATTTTAACAGACTATCAACACGGTTTGTAACGATAATCACATTTTAACAGACTATCAACACGGTTTGTAACGATAATCACATTTTAACAGACTATCAACACGGTTTGTAACGATAATCACATTTTAACAGACTATCAACACGGTTTGTAACGATAATCACATTTTAACAGACTATCAACACGGTTTGTAACGATAATCACATTTTAACAGACTATCAACACGGTTTGTAACGATAATCACATTTTAACAGACTATCAACACAGTTTGTAACGATAATCACATTTTAACAGACTATCAACACGGTTTGTAACGATAATCACATTTTAACAGACTATCAACACGGTTTGTAACGATAATCACATTTTAACAGACTATCAACACGGTTTGTAACGATAATCACATTTTAACAGACTATCAACACGGTTTGTAACGATAATCACATTTTAACAGACTATCAACACGGTTTGTAACGATAATCACATTTTAACAGACTATCAACACGGTTTGTAACGATAATCACATTTTAACAGACTATCAACACGGTTTGTAACGATAATCACATTTTAACAGACTATCAACACGGTTTGTAACGATAATCACATTTTAACAGACTATCAACACGGTTTGTAACGATAATCACATTTTAACAGACTATCAACACGGTTTGTAACGATAATCACATTTTAACAGACTATCAACACGGTTTGTAACGATAATCACATTTTAACAGACTATCAACACGGTTTGTAACGATAATCACATTTTAACAGACTATCAACACGGTTTGTAACGATAATCACATTTTAACAGACTATCAACACGGTTTGTAACGATAATCACATTTTAACAGACTATCAACACGGTTTGTAACGATAATCACATTTTAACAGACTATCAACACGGTTTGTAACGATAATCACATTTTAACAGACTATCAACACGGTTTGTAACGATAATCACATTTTAACAGACTATCAACACGGTTTGTAACGATAATCACATTTTAACAGACTATCAACACGGTTTGTAACGATAATCACATTTTAACAGACTATCAACACGGTTTGTAACGATAATCACATTTTAACAGACTATCAACACGGTTTGTAACGATAATCACATTTTAACAGACTATCAACACGGTTTGTAACGATAATCACATTTTAACAGACTATCAACACGGTTTGTAACGATAATCACATTTTAACAGACTATCAACACGGTTTGTAACGATAATCACATTTTAACAGACTATCAACACGGTTTGTAACGATAATCACATTTTAACAGACTATCAACACGGTTTGTAACGATAATCACATTTTAACAGACTATCAACACGGTTTTAGAAAGAGTATATCAACCGAATCAGCCCTTACCTCATTTACTAAAGACGTTCTTAATTCATTTGATCAAAAACAATTTACAATAGCAACATTTTTAGATCTTTCAAAGGCTTTTGACACCGTAGACCAGAACATTTTGTTAGATAAACTGGATCATTGTTGTTTTAGGGGCAACATCAATGCTTGGTTTCGATCTTACTTAAACAACAGAATGTAATTTGTTCTATTTAATGATTGTAAGTCGGACACTAAGCCTATAATGTATGGAGTACCGCAGGGATCGATTTTGGGACCATTATTATTTCTTATATAATATTAGTGATATTGTAAATAGCAGTACCTTACTTAAATTCACCTTGTTTGCTGATGACAGTACATTATACACAAGCCACCATGACCTTCACGCCTTGATGAACATAATGAATAATGAACTAGTGAAAGTAAACAATTGGATTAAAAGCAATAAGTTAACATTAAATATTAGCAAAACTAACTATATAAACTTCCGAAGAAAAAAGAAAATTCCCCCAAACTTAGAACTCCTCATGATTGGCAATTCAGCTATGAAAGAAGTAGATAATACCAAATTTCTTGGAGTCATAGTGGAAAAACAGCTTAATTGGACATTACTGTACATATTCAAAATGTTAGAAACGAAATAACCAAGCAATGTGGAATACTAAATCTCACAAGAAATGTGTTAAATGTCAGAGCAATGCAACACATATATTATTCATTCGTTTATTCCAATATAATTTACTGTCACACAGTGTGGGGTAATGCATGCAAAACTAAGATGAAAACACTAGTCTATCTATCTATCTATTGCCTGACGCCGTGATCCCCGAAGGGTTGGCCACGAACGAACCGCCCCCATGCACCTCTGTCCCCAGTCAGTCGACGCCCCTCCCCCCAACCAGCACCACCTTCGTTCATATACTTCCTTACTCCATCCTTCCACCTCTCATTCGGTCTACTTCTCCCTCTCTGTCCCTCCACCTCGCTCTCGTACACCCTCTTAGTCATTCTCTCGCTTTTCATACGTTCCATATGGCCGAACCATCTCAAGTTGTTCCTTTTCACACTTTCCAGCACATCTACCTCCACACCACACCTCCTTCTTACTTCTTCATTAGTCTGTCTATCCCTCCATGTAACTCCGCACGCACTTCTTAAGTAATTCATTTCCACTGCTCTCACTCTTGATCTGAGTCTCTTCTCAAATGTCCATGCTTCGCTTCCGTAAGTCAGTGTCGGGATTACCACACTGTCATGCAAGGACTTCTTCACTTCCATACTGACCACCCTATTTCTTGTTACTGCTTTAAGCGTTCCTACAACCATCTTCCCCTGTTGTACCCTCTCCCGCACTTCTTCATCCATAGTCCCATCTTTACTCAACACACTGCCCAGATACTTAAAAGAGTTGACCATCTCCATAGCCTGACCGTTCAGCTTCACCTCACACTCTGTGACTTCACCCCTTTCGAAGACCATAACCTTGCTCTTCCCCGCATTTACCTTCAAATTCCGTTTTTCTCACACTGTTCCAAACTCATTTACCAGACCCTGCAACTCCCATTCATTATCACTCATCAGAACTGTATCATCCGCAAACAGCAGTACAGCTAGCTTCCACTCATTTCCCTCCCTTTTCAACGATACACCAACATCCACTGCTCTTGATAGTATTTCTTTCACGACTCCATCCATATATACAGTAAACAACCACGGGGACATCACACACCCCTGTTTCAAACCAACATTCAGGTCAAAGAACTCGTTCTGCTCACTCTCCACACGTACTGTCGCCTTTGCACCCTCATACATGCTCTTCACTGCTTTCAGCAACTTGCCATCTACTCCGTATATTCTAAGTACTTTCCACAAACCTTCTCAAAAACGTATAATAAGAACAATTTCTCATAAATCAAGATGCAAACAAACAAATTATTTGTTTTTTAATCTTAGAATGTTAAAGTTAAATGATATAAATACATACTGTTCGGCTAATTATGTTTTCAAATCAATAACTAATCATGCACATAATGAATTGTTTCAGTTTCGTATAAATCGATATAATTTGCGAAATGCCAATCTACTAGCAGTTCCCTTAATGATTTCAAACCAGTCACAATCATTAATTAAGTATCATGGCGTCAAGATCTGGAACATATTGCCTCAAAATATTCGTAGTGAAACAAACATTTTATCTTTCAAAAAATCCTTAAAATTGTATTTAATAAATCGATATCAACATCAATAATGAATTGGAACTAGTAGTTATTTGTTTGTGTATTTTTTGGAATGATGGTGGTGGAGGAGATGAGTGTTGGAAGTACAGTGTGTGTGAGGATGAATGTGATTTATATAGTATACCGGTATGTGCAGCTTCTGACGGGTGTTCGTGGGATTTTGCGGTTTTCCTTGTGCGGGTTGGTCCTTTTGGGTTAGTGTTCTGATCTGGTCGGCTATTTTTTGATGAGTGCATATTATGTATTTGTTAGTGTGTGGCTGGCTTGGTCTGGGCATTAATCTGGGTGGATGTGTTTGTGTGGGGGGAGGGTCGCGGGTCTCGCGGGCATTCGTCGGTGGCTGTGTAATGTCTTGACGCCACAACCAAATGGCAATAAATAATGATTGTGTGTATATGAAACTATGCATATTTAGCCTATACTGTGGTAGGTTATATGTGTGAATTAAAACTGTGTTTGGGTGTTTCATGTATACAGTATGCTGTTTAAATGTACATTTCTAAATTTATGAACACTACACTATATGTGTAAAATTATGTTGCATGTGTATGTGTGCAGTGTGTGATAATTATTATTTGATTAAATATATTTGTAAAACTAAAAATAATACTTGGAAGTATTATGAATAAATCTGAGGCTTCACCACCATATTAAAATAAGGTGCCTTTTAAGAGAGTTAACTCTCAAAAGGCTCAGCTAGAATATTTATAACACCTTGTAAATACTGTAAAAATTATGTAATGCATGAAAGCTTAATAGATATTTTTCAATTTCAATTTCAATTTCAAATTTCAAATACTATCTCCAATTGGGGCAGAGAAAACCTTGTTACCTTTAATGCTTCCAACACCCAATTTCTCCATCTATCTACCAGTCCGGAACTCCCAGCGGACTATCCCTTATTCTTCAACAATACAAAAATCAATTCTTCATCTTCTCTCAATATTCTTGGTGTCTCTTTTTCTTCTGCTCTCATTTGGAAGGACCATATTACCAGTCTTGCTAAGGCAGCCTCCCACAAGCTGGGTGTGCTCAACCGCCTTAGGGGGTTCTTTACCCCTGCACAGCTTCTTGCTCTGTACAGGGGCATATAATGCGTCCTTGTATTGAGTATTGTTCACATGTGTGAGGAGGTTCCTCTCACACCGCTCTCCTAGACAAAGTTGAAAGGAAGGCCTTTCGTATCATTAACTCCCGTCCACTCACCAACTCTCTGCAATCTCTCTCTCTCCGCCGCAATGTTGCATCTCTCTCGCTCTTCTATGCTACTATAATAATCAGTGTTCCTCAGAGCTTTCCCAGTGTATACCACCTCCTTTACGTAGGGCACGTGGTACCCGTCTTGCTACTCAATTCCACCCCTACTCTGTGCAACTCTCCAACCCAAGAGTGAAACGTTACTCTCAAACTTTCTTCTTCTCTACAGCTCAGCTCTGGAACTCTCTCCCAGAATCAGTCTTTCCCTCTTCCTATGACTTAAATTTCTTCAAACGCTGTGTGTCCAGGCATTTTGGCTCGAACGTCCCTTGATTTTGGCCCTGTCACTCTTTCAACTATGGGGGAGGCACTCGCTATAGGCAGTTCTGCCTTTTGCCTCCCTCAATCACATAGAAAAAACAAAAAAACGTCCATAAGATCTTATGAAATCCTGCTTACAAACAAACACACACACGCAGAGAGAGAGAGAGAGAGAGAGAGAGAGAGCAGAAAGATACACAGCAACGATCATAGTATCTCCATAAACTATTAACAAGTAAGCTAAATAAATAATGTCTATCTATCTATCTATATGCTCAGGCCCAATCCCCATTTTGGGGGTAGCCGACTCAAGACAGAGCAAGAACAGGGAAAACACAAAAACAACATAAAACAACGAATAAACACAGATAAAAAGCACAAACTCACACAAATCCAGGTCACCCAGGAGAAGACCCAGAGACCAGAGTCACCAAGGTCGCTCCAGCATTCCCCCGGCCCCCGACCACCCGGAGAGGTTCCGATCTCGGCAGGCAGACATGCAGCGGAGCCAAAGCCACACGCCCTCCCACCACACTTCCAGGTGCAACCTTCATATTAATCGTCTCCCCGGGCCAGGCGCCTGATGGACTATTATCTAGTCCAACTTGCGCCCGACCCCTTACTCCAAATGACCACGTGTTCACTCAACTATTCACAAGCATTCTCCATTCACTCCTGTCCACCACCACGCCCCCTGCCTGATCTATAGTCATTCCTCTATCATCCAAAGCTTTTCTTACACAGTCTCTCCATCTCAATGGGGGTCTTCCTGCCCTTCTATCTCCCCTTGTACCTGACTCACATATTCTCTTTGTAAGCCTTTCATCTCCCATTCGTTCAACATGACCATACCAGCTCAGCACCCTTCTGTCCACTCTGGCTGACAAATTAATAATGTATCGGAGATTACCCTAAATCATATAGCTAATATGACGTATAATATAGTGTACTGTATATAGGCTAATATATATAAGGAATACCGTATAATATAGTGTACTGTATATAGGCTAATATACATAAGGAATACCGTATAATATAGTGTACTGTATATAGGCTAATATACATAAGGAATACCGTATAATATAGTGTACTGTATATAGGCTAATATACATAAGGAATACCGTATAATATAGTGTACTGTATATAGGCTAATATACATAAGGAATACCGTATAATAAAGTGTACTGTATATAGGCTAATATACATAAGGAATACCGTATAATATAGTGTACTGTATATAGGCTAATATACATAAGGAATACCGTATAATATAGTGTACTGTATATAGGCTAATATACATAAGGAATACCGTATAATATAGTGTACTGTATATAGGCTAATATACATAAGGAATACCGTATAATATAGTGTACTGTATATAGGCTAATATACATAAGGAATACCGTATAATATAGTGTACTGTATATAGGCTAATATACATAAGGAATACCGTATAATATAGTGTACTGTATATAGGCTAATATACATAAGAAATACCGCATTTACAAAACTCTTTGTGTGTGTGTGTGTGTGCGCGTGTTTTATCTGCTTGCGAAAATTTAGCCTTGCAGACGATGACGTCATGTTTCCATATAATTTGTCTGTTATCACACGATTATATTCAGTTTAGGATAGACCTCAAAATATTAGAGGGGAAGAGTATACCTTGTAACTTTTAAAATACTCTTCTAAGCTTTGTAAAATCGCCTACTGACGTTCTGACGTTCGCCCCACCAGTTTGACTATTTTAAGATACTTCGCCCTATTTATAACAATTTTCTGACTTTTTGTGAAATATACAGTAGGTGTCGATATTTTTTTCCTGGTGAGCAATAGCGAGCCTGTAATTTAGGAGGAACAGGCCTTCGGCAGGGAAATTTTTCTACCGAAAAATGTAAACATTTTATCTCAAAGGGGGTCGTGGGGGTATCTTTTTAAGCTTGATGGAGGTCTTTAAGGGATGCCTGACAAGATGTTACATTACTTTCTCACTTAAGGGGGGTGACCTGCTTTTTGTTATTTCTGTCCTTTTCTCTCTTTCTCTGGCTTTGTATCCATTCGGCCCCATTCAGTCAACTACTTTAAGACGTTATCCCCATCTAGGTGTCGATTTCTTCCTGGCGAACGATAGCGAGCCAGCATTATATGAAGAAATCCGGCTTCGCCGGAAACATTTTTCTATCGAAAAATGTACAAATTTAGCCTGCTGTCTAACAAATATAAAAAATATGCTGGCTCGCTACCGCTCACCAGTAAGAAGTTGACACCTGGATGGGGATAAACGTCTTAAAACAGTAGGCTGAATGGGGCCAAATGGATACAAGCCAGAGAAAGCTAGAAAAGGACAGAACAAAAACAGGTGACCCCCCTTCAACATCAACAGAGTATAACACTGTTACGAACTGGCACTCGGGTACACAAGGGCTTTCAATCAGGACTCGAATACGGCTCGCTGCCACAACGGAAACACACGATCCCAACCCCTGAGTACTGCCAGCCGAACAGAAAACACCAATACCCTCCAGAGTTCAATCTGCTATAACGGGGTATACAAGAACTCGGTACTAGTGTTCAACAACAGACTAATAAAGAGACAGGAATTATCTAGTCTGGTCAACAATCAAACAATGAAGTAAGAAACAACAACACCAAAGAATAGTGTTGGCCGAAGCCGAAGTAATCCACCCTTGACTAAGAACTTAAGAAGTCCTCCACCCTCTACTTCGGATCGGCACTATTACGTTACGTTAATTAATAGTCCTTAAGCATCGAGCAAGGAATCTTCTGAAAAAAGTTAGATGCTTCTCGGATGCTCGTAAGAAGTACGTATCGGATTTTGAACAGCAATTCAATAAGCAAAAACACTGGCAATTAAATACTATTAAAGGTTTAAATTGGCATAAGAATAATTAAAAGAATATGCAATAGTAAATGGCAAACATTAAAAAGAAGTACTCCGCAAATGCAACGGCAATAGCCTACTCGGATTGTGCTCGTGGGCCACTAATCACTAAAGTAGCCAAGCTTGCAACACATGAAATCAATAGTGCATAAACAATATCATACATAAGGAAAGCTTCAATACTATTCTGTATCTACTAATCGAGTAAAGTCTAGCTGGGGTACTGTGGGCAAAAGGTAGCAGTGACTGAGCAAAAACGGCTCGTAGCCTAGCGAAGTCCTCACAACTGTTTAAAGTATTACGTTAAAACTGACAAGTGCACTTTGAGAAATCCAGATCCCTTGTATCTGGTTTTCTCCCGGCTCCTTGACAAAGTAAAAACAAACTGTTAATAAAATACAGGGTGGTTAGGCTCTTGCCCTCACGCACTGTAAATTATTAACTCAACACAGTCAGCCGCGAAGACAACCTAGGCTTCACTGAACCGAAACGAGTATGCAGGTTTATCACTTAACCACTGCATCAAACAACAACTCGTAACACAGAAAAGCCTTACCCCAGTCTAGCATTACCTAGACCAGCAGAAAACAGGAATAATAATAATAACACACAGGGAAATGCATATACAAGTGCAACAAACATAAATCAATCCTATTCTAAGTTAACCCTTCCAAAATAGGCTATCTAATAGGCAAGTATCTCGTGAGAACTCAAGCGATAATACGTTGGCTGACTAGCTCTGCACCAACGGGACCATGGAAGTTAAAAAAGGCAGGGAAAAGAGGAGATAAGAATGTAAGGTAGTAGAGAAAGTTCACATCAGTCAGAAGAATATATATAGTTAGCAAGGGAAATGAGAAGTCGCTCTGCCTAATGAGTTCTGATGAAAAAATGGCTAGACTTCCCTTTTTATACCCGGCCCTCTAGTGAGCCCAACGTGAACTACTAAGGACCGCCCACTGACAACCATTACATAATTTCTCTCTCTCTCCTCTGGGATAGACAAAGGCTCCCCTAGCACTGAGGGGGGGGGGGGGGGGGGAGTGCTAGTGAGTTAGGCCCACCTTCCGCCTGGCGCACCCACTGACCCCCAACTGTGGCGGTTTCTCTTCCCATCATTACAAATAAGTTTTACACACAATACTTATAACTAATGATATAAAATAGAACTCGTTGACTCAGATGAAAACAAAATACATATTCATAATACTTATAGTACAACGGCTCACACGAACTAAGTTAGGAAACTCTACATAGACTACAGCCAAAGTTCCTGCCCTGACGATCCTAGCGAGAGTGGGGCATGACTAGGCGTTCTGTACAGCATGCTCACACTGGACATGCGTCACACCTCCCCCAAGATTTTACTTGCTCAACCCTGAGCTAAAATCTGACAAACACAGAACCCCATCAAGCCCCTCACACCCAGCGACCACATGGCACTAAAACAAAGCTGAGTTTATCACCAAAACACATCTTATTATTAAAAAAAAATTCACATTTTATAACTCCTCCCAACAATAGCAAAAAGACACAATATCATGCTCCCAGAGCGAGCTTACAGCAGCTCAGCCGTTTGATAGTTCGTGGACTACTCAAACTCTATAGGCTATGACAAACTAATACGATTATCTATATCAAAAGAAAGAGTTTTTTATATGATTTTTATATTTTAATATGTTTTTCCCGGCTGCACTATAAGGGCAGCCTATTTTCCTCCACTCAAACCCACACACCTGTGATAGCCTACGACTGATCATCCACCCTTGATAAACAATCCGCGATCACATTGTCACATCCAGCAATATGACGGATGTCCAGGTTATACTCCTGCAACATCAAAGACCACCTGGTCAGTCTCATATTGCGATTGTGAAATTGATTCAGGAATCTCAAAGGGTGATGATCAGTGTAGATAACCACGACTGGGCCATAGGCTGGAACATACACCTCGAAGTGCCTGAGCGACAGCACAATCGCCAGTAATTCCTTTTCTATTGTAGAATAGTTCTTTTGTGCAGCATTGAACTTCTTAGAATAGAAACTTACTGGGTGTTCCACACCTTCATTGTCTATCTGTAGCAAGACGGCACCAGCCCCTACACCACTAGCATCTGTTGCCAGCTGAAAAGGCCTGATAAAGTATGGGGCCCTGAGTATCGGGTGAGTACATAGCAAATGTTTCACCAAAGTGAAAGCCTTTTCACACTCAGGTGCCCACAAACACTTTTTGTCTTTAGATAACAAATCTGTGAGAGGTGCCAACACCGTTCTATCTATCTATCTATCTATTGCCTGACGCCGTGATCCCCGAAGGGGTGGCCACGAACGAACCGCCCCCATGCACCTCTGTCCCCAGTCAGTCGACGCCCCTCCCCCCAACCAGCACCGCCTTCATTCATGTAGTTCCTCACTCCATCCTTCCACCTCATATTCGGTCTACCTCTCCCCCTCTGTCCCTCCACCTCGCTCTCGTACACCCTCTTAGTCATTCTCTCACTTTCCATACGTTCCATATGGCCGAACCATCTCAAGTTGTTCCTTTTCACACTTTCCAGCACATCTACCTCCACACCACACCTCCTTCTTACTTCCTCATTAGTCTGTCTATCCCTCCATGTAATTCCGCACGCACTCCTTAAGTAATTCATTTCCACTGCTCTCACTCTTGGTCTGAGTCTCTCAACCAACGTCCATGCTTCGCTTCCGTAAGTCAGTGTCGGGATTACCACACTGTCATGCAAGGACTTCTTCACTTCCATACTGACCACCCTATTTCTTGTTACTGCTTTTAGCGTTCCTACAACCCTCTTCCCCTGTTGTACCCTCTCCCGCACCTCTTCATCCATAGTCCCATCTTTACTCAACACACTGCCCAGATACTTAAAAGAGTTGACGATCTCCATAGCCTGACCGTTCAGCTTCACCTCACACTCTGTGACTTCACCCCTTTCGAAGACCATAACCTTGCTCTTCCCCGTATTTACCTTCAAATTCCGTTTTTCGCACACTGTTCCAAACTCATTTACCAGACCCTGCAACTCCCATTCATTATCACTCATCAGAACTGTATCATCCGCAAACAGCAGTACAGGTAGCTTCCACTCAATTCCCTCCCTTTTCAGCGATACACCAACATCCACTGCTCTTGATAGTATTTCTTTCATAACTCCATCCATATATACAGTAAACAACCACGGGGACATCACACACCCCTGTTTCAAACCAACATTCACGTCAAAGAACTCGCTCTGCTCACTCTCCACATGTACTGCCGCCTTTGCACCCTCATACATGCTCTTCACTGCTTTCAGCAACTTGCCCTCTACTCCGTATATTCTAAGTACTTTCCACAAGCCTTCTCTATCCACTCTGTCATAGGCCTTCTCCAAGTCCATAAAGGCAACATACACCTTTTGTTTCTTCTCCAGATACTTCTCCACAACACAATTCAGGGTAAAAATCTGATCTACACATCCTCTTCCCTTCCTAAAGCCTCCCTGCTCGTCGCCTATCCATTTCTCCGTTCTCACTCTCACTCTCTCAATCACTACCCTACTGTATACCTTCCCTATTACGCTTAGAAGACATATTCCTCGGTGGTTACCACACACTCCTCTTTCCCCTTTGCCCTTATATAGGGGGACTATTATGCCAGTCTTCCAGTCATCGGGTGCACTCCCCTTCTCCCATGCTAGTTTGCACATTTTCCATACCCATTCTATCACTATCTCACCACCATACCTCAACATTTCCCCACACACTCCATCTGTTCCTGGTGCTTTCCCCAACTTCACTCTTTTCATGGCTTCCCACACTTCTGACCTCCTGATCCCCACCTCCTCCTCCACTACTTCTCTTCTTCTCCCTCCCATACCATATCCAGCTATGTTTGCTGGCTCTTCATTCCTTTCATTTAGCAACTCACTGAAGTACTCCCTCCATCTTTCGACTCTCTCTTGCTTCTCGGCTAGCATTCTCCCATTCTTATCTTTCACACCCTTACTGTTTCCCTTGCTACCTTCCCTAACTTTCTTGACTTCTTTCCAGAACAGTTTCTTACTCTCCCTCCATTTTACACTCAGATTCCTTCCAAATTCCTCATCTACTCTTCTCTTACTTTCCTTCACTACTCTCTTCACCACCCTCTTACTCTCCACGTACCTCGCTCGTTTCTGTCTCTCGGAATCTTCATTCCCTCTACTACCCAACCACTCTCTATATGCTTTCTTCTTTTCTTCCACAGCTATTCTTACCTCTTCTGTCCACCATGCTGTACCTTTCACTCCCCTCCCTCTTCTCCTCACTCCACACACCTCCTCACATGCTGCACATATCTCATCCTTAAACACCTTGCTCATCTCCTCCACTTCCTCCATAACTTCCAGGTCGAACCCACCTAGTCGTCTTTCCACTGCTCTCCTGTACTCCTCCCTGACTTCCTCCTCCTGCAACCTCTCCACCCTCCTCACCATTCCACCCTCCTCTCGCCTCCCTCCCACTCTCCTCACCTCAAGGTGCCAACACCGTTGAGTAACCTTTTATGAAGCGTCTGTAGTAGCCTATCATACCCAAGAATCTCATAATCTGCTTCTTGGTTGTTGGGTGCGGAAATTTATTGATAGCCTGTACCTTGTTCTGAGGAGGGCACACCTGTCCCCTTCCCACTACAAACCCAAGGTACTGCACAGTGGCTTTTACGAAGTCACACTTTGCCAAATTTACTACCAGACCTGCTTCACTAAGTTTCCGGAACAAGGTCTCAAGGTGCTCACAATGGCTCTCAAAGTCGTCATCATAAATGATTACATCGTCCAAATATACGGTGCAATTCGGAATGTCCTTTACAATTTCATTCATCAGGTTCTGAAACGTTGCTGGTGCATTCTTAAGTCCGTAAGGCATAACATTGCACCGGTAGGTACTCCCGTCCACAACAAAACCACATACCTCTTTAGCACGCTCGGACAAAGGTACTTGCCAGTAACCTTTTACTAAATCTACTTTAGACAAAAAACGAGCATTACCAATTTTGTCAACACTATCATCAACCCGAGGAAGAGGATATGGGTTAGTTGGAGTCAAACCGTTTAACCTACGGAAATCAATACAAAAGCGTACCTTGCCATCTGGCTTAGGCTGCAGTGTTACGGGGGAAGTCCACTTAACTGTGCCTTTCTCTATCAACCCTCTACCGAGCATATACTCCAACTCATCCCTCAGAGCTGGTAGTTTTATGAGGGGCACACGGTACGGGATTGACTTAAAGGGTATATGGTCCCCCACGTCAACATCATGCATAGCCTGAGTAGTGAGGCCTGGGTGTTCAGCAAATACAGTGGGGTATGAACCGAACAACTGACGAATAGCATCAAATTGCGGCTCAGGCAAATGAGCTATAGCCTCGTCAGCCCTTAGGCTCGAGTTCCCCGCCCACTGATCCGCTGAAACATGTTGATCCCAGCTATCCTCCTCTGAAGCTTGACTGTCCCCCTCTCCTTCTCCACCACGGCCGCAACAAGCCAACACAGGGACAGTGAGAGGCTCAGAGGGGCGCCTCACATACTCTTTAATAAGGTTCACGTGACATAACTGGTTCTTTTTCCTCCTGTCTGGAGTGGCAACAAGGTAATCTAAGTCTGAAATTTTGTCTACAATTTTATAAGGTCCAGTGTACTTCGCAGAGAGGGGGTTACCAACCAAAGGCAACAAAATTAATACCTCTTGTCCTACAGTGAACTTCCAGAGCCTCACTTTGCGATCATACCTGTCCTTCATCAAAGCTTGTGATTCTGTCAAATTTCTACCTGCCATCTCCAGACTCTTAAGCATGTGCTCACGGCTTTCAAGCACATACTTTAATAATGGACAAGGCTGCACAGTCAACTCCCAAATTTCTTTCAGCATGTTAAGGGGGCCCCTGACACGGTGTCCAAAAATCAGCTCGTTTGGACTAAATCCCAGGCTCTCACCAGGTACCTCCCGAGCAGCAAACAGCACATAAGGCAATCCAAGATCCCAATCCATACCGTTGTCAGCACAATAACACCTGAGCATACTTTTAAGTGTAGCATGCCACCGCTCAAGCACCCCTTCACTCTCAGGGTGATACGCTGACGATACTACTGCTCGTATCCCATGCTGTTGCATTGTTTGCTTGAACATGTTGGAGGTGAAATTAGATCCCTGATCAGACTGAATCTCCTCCGGGTACCCGTACCTTGAGAAGTACCACAACAAGTTACTGATTACCTTCTTAGCCATTCCATTTTTCATAGGGTATGCATCGGGGTATCTAGTGGCAACATCCATTATGGTTAACAAAAATGTATTTCCAGCCTTAGTGGGAGGGAGTGGACCAACCATGTCAACAATAATTTTACTAAAGGGTGGCCCAATCACAGGAATAGGGTGTAACGGAGCCTTAGGAATAACTTGGTTCGGTTTCCCGACACGTTGACAAATATCACATGAGTTTATCCATGACTGCACATGAGACTTCATCCCCGGCCACCAAAACAATTTCCCCAAAGCCGCCACCGTTTTTCTCACCCCTAGATGTCCTGCCAGTGGTATGTCATGCGCCAACCTCAGTAGGCTATCCCTGCACTCCCGTGGCACCACCAACTGGTCCACTACTCCGGACCCCTTTTGCCAACTACGTTTAGGGTCTTGAAAACACCTATAGAGGATGCCTTCTAAATAAAAAAAATCTCCTGGCTGTGCATCGCCGTCCTCGTCGAGCTCTATAGCTCCATTAGCACACGTTTGGAGCTCAGGGTCCTCTAGTTGCAACCGACGTATATCTGAGGGTGCCAAGCGATCTAACTGCTCCCGGAGCAATGCATGACCTTCCCCGATACTGGGCTGCTCCCTCTGTCTCTCTCGATGTACATAACGTTGCTGTCGTGGAGACTCGTCATGCCCAGCCTCGTCACTCTCGATGACAGGCCCAGGGGCTACTCCAGAATTAAGTAATGGTGCTAATACTGAATCACCCAGGAGAGCCGCCGAGTCAAAACTCTTAAAACCAACTCCAGCTTTAGCCTCCTCCTGTTGATCGTTCCTCCGCTGGTCTGAAGACGGAGGACTAGGCTGTGACACTTTAGCTGCCCGAGCTCGGGTGACAACACACGCCATGGGTTGTGTCTGGCACCGCTCGACCCACTCTTGCTCTTCCCTACTCACGTCGGCCGGCCTCTCGGCAACGACTAAGGGTAGAACCTCAAAAGCGGGCATTGCAAAGTCGTTGCCGAGAAGAAGGTCGACGCCCTCCACTGGCAGTTTCTCCACAATCCCGACATCCAATTCACGTGCCACACCATCCACCTCCAACTCCAACCGCACCAGCGGTTATGACCGAGTTGCATTAATACCCTGCACCACTACCACCCGAGCCGCGTTTTTAGGGTAGCCAGTCAAGTTTTTCATCAGAGTCTGGGAAGCACCTGTATCACGCAAGACCTCTACTCCATGCTTGCGCCCAGCCCACATCACGCAACCCCGCCCTCTATGGTCGCAAAAAACATCCTGAGCAGGGTTCGAGCCTCCCAGGTGCTTCTGCATTGGCTGTGCCTCAGCCTCTGACGAACTGCCCCGGGCAAACTCAGATGACTTCGGAGACACACCAATGTTGCAGGCCAAAGACACAGCTGCTGTAGGTGGTTTGCTAGGACAGACTCTTGCAAAGTGCCCCTTTTTATGACAATGATAACACTCCAACTCCCCTTTGGGCTTCCCTTGGTACTGGGAAGGGCCCGGCCCCTTCTTAAATGGGACGGTGCTAGTCTTGTGGTCAGTCTTGGTATCATGGCTCTTGTACTTGTTTGCATAAGGTATATCACTAACTCGGGGGGGGGGGGGGGGGGGGGCGTGACCCCTTGTTACCTGCCTCACTACGCTGGGCAGACCCGCACCCACGAATTAGTGATAGCCGGAGGTCAGCCATCTCAGCTGCCTCCTGTAGAGTTTTTGGGTTCTTTTCTTTAATAGTTAAAGTCATTTCTGCACCAGTACACTTATAAAACTGCTCGAGCAGAAACAGCTCAGTCAACTGTTCTGCCGTCTCAGCTTTCTCAGAACGTGTCCAGTTTTTAAGTGCATCTTTTAAGTCCCGGGCATGTTCAAGAAAGGTCGCCTCCCTAGTCTTTGTAACACCCCGAAACTTCAATCGATATGTTTCTGGTTGCAACTCGTATGCCCGTAGGACAGCTCTCTTCAATTCTGGGTAGTCAATGCAAGACTCTAAAGGCAGTGCATCATAAGCCTTCAGACCCTTACCCGTAAGTCTTGAGGAGACTAGAGCTGCCCACTTCTCTTCAGGCCAATTATGCTCCCTACACTTCTTCTCAAAACGATTAAAAAATTCTGTGACTTCAGTTTCACTAAATACCGGCACCAATTTGACTAAGTAGGCTAAGGACTGTTCTCTTACTTGGCCCTCACGGCCCATCCGAGTCCCTGTCGACTCTGCATGAGTCTTATCTAAATCTAATTTAGCACAATATTTCTCTGAGTCGTACCTAAGCTCAGCCTCATGCCTCCTGGTCTCATCCTCCTGCCTCCTAACCTCAATCTCATGCCTCCTAGTCTCATTCTCCTGCTTCCTAGCCTCAATCTTAGCAAGCTCAAGTCTAAATACCATATCTGGAGACAGGCAGGAAGAGGGAGCTGCCACTACTGAAGGAGGGGGGCAAAAACTGGGGAACCACCACGTGCACCACCCGAGGGCACTCCAATCTGCCAATTCTCATCCCTCTGTGGGAGAGTGCTAACCTCCGGTAACTGAGTGGACGGCACTGTGGGAGTCGAGTGAGAGGGGATCTGCGGAGGAACCCCCCCAAACGCCCTCTCCTCCGAAACCCCATGTCGCCCACGCAACACCCAGGAAATCAGCTCCCCCTTGGACATCCCTACTACATTGGAAATGCCCAAAACCTTGGCTATCAGGTGCAAGCCACAAACATCCACCTCAGTCAGCCTCTCCTCCGTCACGTGGTACCGCTTACTCACAAAAACTCTAGCATCCTCCTCACTGGTTACTAACGGCACACCTTCAAATGACATCGCTCGCTCATCGTCAGTGCTAATGCACGACATACTGAAGTCCACAAAAAAATTCTCGAGACAAAAGTGTTAAACTTCCTATGCAAGCACTAATTACTAAATTAACTGGAGTCTCTTAAATGCTTTACTAATTGCCATACAAAAAAAAATATTCTTCAATATGCACGCTAAAATACAAACAAACAAATGTTGTACAACTCTCCAAAAATTTATACTGTTCACAAAATCCTAAGCAAGGTCGCCATTTGTTACGAACTGGCACTCGGGTACACAAGGGCTCTCAATCAGGACTCGAATACGGCTCGCTGCCACAACGGAAACACATGATCCCAACCCCTGAGTACTGCCAGCCGAACAAAAAACACCAATACCCTCCAGAGTTCAATCTGCTATAACGGGGTATACAAGAACTCGGTACTAGTGTTCAACAACAGACTAATAAAGAGACAGGAATTATCTAGTCTGGTCAACAATCAAACAATGAAGTAAGAAACAACAACACCAAAGAATAGTGTTGGCCGAAGCCGAAGTAATCCACCCTTGACTAAGAACTTAAGAAGTCCTCCACCCTCTACTTCGGATCGGCACTATTACGTTACGTTAATTAATAGTCCTTAAGCATCGAGCAAGGAATCTTCTGAAAAAAGTTAGATGCTTCTCGGATGCTCGTAAGAAGTACGTATCGGATTTTGAACAGCAATTCAATAAGCAAAAACACTGGCAATTAAATACTATTGAAGGTTTAAATTGGCATAAGAATAATTAAAAGAATATGCAATAGTAAATGGCAAACATTAAAAAGAAGTACTCCGCAAATGCAACGGCAATAGCCTACTCGGATTGTGCTCGTGGGCCACTAATCACTAAAGTAGCCAAGCTTGCAACACATGAAATCAATAGTGCAAAAACAATATCATACATAAGGAAAGCTTCAATACTATTCTGTATCTACTAATCGAGTAAAGTCTAGCTGGGGTACTGTGGGCAAAAGGTAGCAGTGACTGAGCAAAAACGGCTCGTAGCCTAGCGAAGTCTTCACAACTGTTTAAAGTATTACGTTAAAACTGACAAGTGCACTTTGAGAAATCCAGATCCCTTGTATCTGGTTTTCTCCCGGCTCCTTGACAAAGTAAAAACAAACTGTTAATAAAATACAGGGTGGTTAGGCTCTTGCCCTCACACACTGTAAATTATTAACTCAACACAGTCAGCCGCGAAGACAACCTAGGCTTCACTGAACCGAAACGAGTATGCAGGTTTATCACTTAACCACTGCATCAAACAACAACTCGTAACACAGAAAAGCCTTACCCCAGTCTAGCATTACCTAGACCAGCAGAAAACAGGAATAATAATAATAACACACAGGGAAATGCATATACAAGTGCAACAAACATAAATCAATCCTATTCTAAGTTAACCCTTCCAAAATAGGCTATCTAATAGGCAAGTATCTCGTGAGAACTCAAGCGATAATACGTTGGCTGACTAGCTCTGCACCAACGGGACCATGGAAGTTAAAAAAGGCAGGGAAAAGAGGAGATAAGAATGTAAGGTAGTAGAGAAAGTTCACATCAGTCAGAAGAATATATATAGTTAGCAAGGGAAATGAGAAGTCGCTCTGCCTAATGAGTTCTGATGAAAAAATGGCTAGACTTCCTTTTTTATACCCGGCCCTCTAGTGAGCCCAACGTGAACTACTAAGGACCGCCCACTGACAACCATTACATAATTTCTCTCTCTCTCTTCTGGGATAGACAAAGGCTCCCCTAGCACTGAGGGGGGGGGGGGGGGGAGTGCTAGTGAATTAGGCCCACCTTCCGCCTGGCGCACCCACTGACCCCCAACTGTGGCGGTTTCTCTTCCCATCATTACAAATAAGTTTTACACACAATACTTATAACTAATGATATAAAATAGAACTCGTTGACTCAGATGAAAACAAAATACATATTCATAATACTTATAGTACAACGGCTCACATGAACTAAGTTAGGAAACTCTACATAGACTACAGCCAAAGTTCCTGCCCTGACGATCCTAGCGAGAGTGGGGCATGACTAGGCGTTCTGTACAGCATGCTCACACTGGACATGCGTCACAACACACACATATACCTCACCATATACAGTAGCTATAGTCCGTTTCATCTAACCTGGTGAAAAATACTCTTCCCCTAACTTAACCCCTTCTGTACCAGCGGCGTCTAGCTATATTTAGACGATAATGTGCAGATTTAGAAGTATCTGTGATAGTAAAACGGGTTAAGTGAGATAGTTCGAAGCCTATTTATTGCTGGAAGCCCTTTTTAATCTAAATAAAATCGTCTAATAGAAGCCCGAATAAAGTTAAAAGAACGGTGCCGGTACAGGAGGGGTAGTTGTTCAGCTAATTATAACCTTGCATAGCCAACGATATTAATTTCGAAATGTTATGATGATATGATACCCATTAATTACCGAGAAAGCAGCTGCTATTGTACTAAAATTTACGCCAGGTGAACAACGAAAATTATTGTATAGTACAAAATTATATCAGAAAATATGATGTTACTTTAGTCCATTCATCAAAGGTAAGCCAACAATCTTAAATACATGCCTCTAAAACTCAAACACGATTAGCTAGATTAGAGCTAATTTTTCTACCATTTGGGAAGAGTTAGCCAAGGATTATGTGTGCAAATTTACAGCCCATTTGCTCTAGCCCTTTTTGAGTAATAGAGGAGAGAGGTCACGATGTTTGGCCTACCTATCATGAACAGGGTATACTTATTATTGCCCTACTTCAGTGGTATTCTATCCAGTAACGAAAGCAGAATCCATTATGTTTTGCCTTTATTATTGCATATGTAAATATAAAAATATAATGGTTTATAGCTCATATAATGTCTTTGGATGTGATAAAATGGCCAAAACAATGCTATTTCATGTTAGTTTTTGTGTATACCTTATAATATATATTTCATGTTAGTTTTTGTGTATACCTTATCATATAATTATATTTCATGTTAGTTTTTGTGTATACCTTATCATATAATTATATTTCATGTTAGTTTTTGTGTATACCTTATCATATATATTTCATGTTAGTTTTTGTGTATACCTTATCATATATAATTATTTCATGTTAGTTTTTGTGTATACCTTATCATATAATTATATTTCATGTTAGTTTTTGTGTATACCTTATCATATAATTATATTTCATGTTAGTTTTTGTGTATACCTTATCATATATAATTATTTCATGTTAGTTTTTGTGTATACCTTATCATATATATTTCATGTTAGTTTTTGTGTATACCTTATCATATATATTTCATGTTAGTTTTTGTGTATACCTATCATGCTAGAAGAAGGAAACGCTATATTTACGACTCTCACAGAAACTCACATTAAAGATCAGGAAGATAGTGAGGTATGGATTCCTGGTTACAACCTACATAGGGCGGACAGAACGCATATATCACATGGAGGTGTAGCCTTGTACATACATGACTCACTGATATGTACTGAATTCCTAAACAACAGTAATGAAGTGGTGGAAATACTTGGAGTTAAAATAGAATCCCTAAATTTAGCAGTTATTGTTACATACAGGCCTCCAGACTCGAGAAGAATTCAAAACCCATCTCAACAAAATAAAATCAGAAGTGGAAACCCTGGGGAACCCAACACCAAATATTATATGGCTAGGAAATTGTAACCTACCAAACATTAAATGGAGACAACTAGAAAACCAGTTAGTGGCAAATAACACCGGAGAAGCAAATACTAATACGAGAGAGCTTTTTGAACTTTGTGATTTTTTTAGTCTTACCCAACATATTGCTGAACCCACACGGGAAAACAATATCTTAGACCTGGTCTTCACTAACAACGACTCTCTAGTACACAGCATTAACATATCGGACACAACATACTCAGATCATAAATTAATTAAGATCAAAACAACCTTAGAAAGTGTACAGACAACCTCAGAATCGAGAACAAAAACCGGCCCCTTCAGTAAATTTAACTTCAATAACAAAAACATTAGGTGGGAAGAGGTAAATCAAAAAATGGAGGAAATAGACTGGGAAGATTTAATGGATAACCTGACACCAGCAGAATGTCTAGTCTTAATAACAGAAACCATGACCCAAATCTGTAGCCACCATATACCTGCAAGACAAACAAAACGAAGAAGCAAACAAGATCGGGAAAGGAGGAGGCTGTACAGAAGAAGAAAATTACTCACACAAAGACGCACACATCAAAATCTACAGGATAGGCAAAAGGTTGAAATAGATAGAGAAATTGTGGAAATTGAACAAAGGCTAAGAATATCATATGAACTACAACATATGGAAGAGGAGAGGAAAGCTATTGCAGGTATAAAGGAAAATTCCAAATACTTCTTTTCATACGCCAAACAAACGGCTAAAACAACATCAAACATCGGCCCACTGAGCAAAGGGGACGGCTCTTTCACAGGGGACAAAAAGGAAATTAATGAACTCTTAAGCAGGCAGTATGAAATGGCATTCAGTGAGCCTGATGAAACAAAAGTCATCAGAGACCAAAATATATTTTTCATGGAAACCTCCCCCACGGAAACCCCTCAGATGCTGGATATTGATTTCGGTCCAAAAGACATAGAAGAGGCCATTTCCAACATGCCATCCCACTCGGCACCAGGCCCGGACTCATGGAATTCGATCCTTAATGAAAAAATGTAAGGAAAACATCTCAAAACCCCTGGCTATAATGTGGAGAAGGAGTCTAGACACTGGTGACATACCAGATAGCTTGAAAAAGGCAATAATTGCCCCACTGCATAAAGGAGGGAGTAAAGCACTACCAAAAAACTACCGCCCGGTAGCTCTAACCTCTCACATCATTAACGTTTTCGAGCGAGTCCTGCGAAGCAAAATTTCAACATTCATGGGGACAAATGAACTACACAACACCGGTCAACATGGGTTCAGAGCGGGAAGATCATGTCTCTCACAACTTTTGGAACACTATGACAACATTCTTAAAGCGCTAGAAGAAAAGAAAAACGTGGATGTCATTTACACCGATTTTGCTTAGGCATTTGATAAATGTGACCATGGTATAATAGCCCACAAACTGAAAGCAAAAGGTATAACTGGGAAAATCGGACGGTGGATATACAATTTCCTCGTAAACCGAAAACAATCGGTAGCAGTAAACCAAGTCACTTCTGAGCCTTCGGATGTCAAAAGCTCAGTGCCCCAAGGAACAGTGCTAGCGCCCCTTCTGTTCCTCATACTAATTTGCGACATAGATACCAACACCAGACACAGTACGGTGTCGTCTTTTGCTGATGACACAAAATTAAGCAAGATAGTAAACACACAAGAGGACACGGGCCGACTGCAGGAAGACATGAATGTAGTGTTCCAGTGGACCAGGGAAAACAACATGCAATTCAATGAGGAAAAATTCCAATTAATACGGTACGGAGATAATAATGGTGTTGAAGAAATTACAAATTACTTAACAGAATCTAACCACATAATAGAACGGAAAGACAGTGTGAAAGACCTTGGGGTATTAATGTCTGAAAATATGGGTTTCAAAGTACATAACCAGGTCAAAGTGGCGGCTGCGAAACATCTAACGGGTTGGATTCTGCGTACTTTTAAAACACGCGGTGAATTGCCTATGATAACGCTCTTCAAATCTCTAGTGCTACCGCGGCTTGAATACTGTAGCGTATTAACATCCCCATACAAAGCAGGTGAAATAAGTGACGTAGAGAGTGTACAAAGAAATTTCACTTCGCATATAAGTTCGATAAAACATCTACACTATTGGGAGCGTTTAAGAGCACTGAATCTGTACTCACTGGAACGTAGAAGAGAACGTTACCTAATAATATACACATGGAAAATCGCAGAGGGTTTAGTACCAAACCTACATACTCCGATAGTCATGAAATTCAGTGATTGGAGAGGCTGGGAATGCGAAATCCCCCGGATGAATAACAGGGGTGCTATGGGCTCTCTGCGAGAGGGCTGGTTATCACACAGAGGCCCTCGTCTCTTCAACAAACTCCCACGGCGAGTAAGAGACATGAGGGACATCTCGTTAGACAACTTCAAGAGAGCCCTAGATGTCGAACTGCAAAAAGTGCCAGACGAGCCCATCCTCGCAAGGGAGCGAGCTGTCGCTTCAAACAGTCTACTGCACCAAATCACCACCCATAACGAGGGGCGTCGCGCTCCTTGGTGCCGCTAGAGGAGCGGCGAACACATCCAAAGGTATCCAAAGGTAAGGTATATATATTTCATGTTAGGTTTTGTGTATACCTTATCATATATATTTCATGTTAGTTTTTGTGTATACCTTATCATATATATTTCATGTTAGTTTTTGTGTATACCTTATCATATATATTCAAGTCTTGAATCAAAATTGCTCCTCTGTGGCACCCTGATTATATGTATTCAAAGCTTTCAAATTATACCCAGATAAACAAGCCAGTTAAGTATGAGACAGGGTAGTTGGGAAGCTGCCATGCGTGTGTGCTACAACCCCCTCCTCCCCATCACACTCCTCCCCTCCCATCACCTTAACCCGCTCCCCTCCCATCACCTTAACCCGCTCCCCTCCCATGATCCAATCGACATCCCTTACTTCCTACCATCACCTCCACCCCCTCACACAATCTAACCCCTACATCCCCACCCCCTTCCATTATATCTCCCTCCACACCCATCACCCCACCCCCTCCCGTGATCCACCCGTCACCCCCGCCCCCTCCCATTACCGCCCCCCCCCCACTTCCCCCTCACGTCCAACACCTCCACCCCCTCCTTTGACCTCCCACCCGTCCCCCACCCCCTTCCAAAATCTCACCCCATCCCTTCCCACAATCTCGCCCAACCCCTCCATTGATCTCCCTGCTGTCCCCCACCTCCTCCCACAATCTCACCCCATCACCCCACCCCTTCCAAAATGTCACCCCATTACCCCACCCCTACCCACAATCTTGCCCCATCACCCCACCTCCTCCCGCAATATCACCCCACCCCCTACCACAATCTCAACCCATTACCCCACCCCTTCCCACAATCTCACCCCACCCACTCCCACAATCTCCCTCCACACCTCCACCCTCTCTTTTGATCTCCCTCCTGTCCCCCACCCCCTCCTACAATCTTGCCCCATCACCCCACCTCCTTCCACAATCTCACCCCATCACCCCGCCCCCTCTCACAATCCCATCCTCTTCTTTGATCTCCCACCCGTCCCCACCCTCTCCCACAATCTCACCCCACCTCCTCCCACAATCTCACCCCATCACCCAATCCCCTCCCTCAATCTCACCCCATCACCCAACCACCTCCCACAATCTCTCCCCATCACCCTACCCCCTCCCACAATCTCACCCTCACACCTCTACCCCCTCCTTTGACCTAATATCTTTCCACTCCCACAATTTCACCCGTCACCCGTACCACCTTTCCCCACCCCTCCCCCCATCCATCACCGCCACACCACCTCCTTTCCTCCATTACTCTGTCGATCGTAAAATCGGACGGACGCTGAGGCACACAAGAAGTAAAGCAGAAAATCCAGTTAAGGTCACACACACACAGACACACAAACACACAGATACACACACGCACACACACACACACATAATATACACACACACACACACACACACACACAGATATACACACACACACACGAAATACACACAATACACACATACAGTACACACACACATACACATACACACATACAAACACACACACACTCACGAAACACACACACAACACTGTTTTTGACAAATTAAACGAATATGGTGGGTTTTGATAGGTCTAAATAATTATGAAAGAACCAACGTTTATTGAAAAAGTGAGTGTGAGTTCATGCGAGAGAGTGTGTACTGTATGTTAATGTGTGTGTGTGTGTGTGTGTGTGTGTGTGTATGTGTTGTGTGTGTGTGTATTAGTGTGTGTGTGTGTGTGTGTGTTAAGTGTCAGTGTGTGTGTGTGTGTGTGTTGTATGCGTGTGTGTGTGTGTTGTGTTGTGTTTTGTGTGTTAAGTGTTAGTGTGTGTGTGTATATATGTGTGTTAAGTTTCAGTGTATGTAAGTATGTGTGTGTGTGTTAAGTGTCAGTGTATGTGTGTGTGTTAAGTGTATGTGTGTGTGTTAAGTGTCAGTGTGTGTGTGAGTGTGTTAAGTGTCAGTGTGTGTGTGTTAAGTGTCAGTGTGTGTGTGTTAAGTGTCAGTGTTTGTGGTGTGTGTGTGTGTTAAGTGTCAGTGTGTGTGTGAAGTGTCGGCGTGGGTGTGTGTGTGTGTGTGTGTTGCCCCTTGAGAGAACAGTTTTATGGAGGTAGTGTGTGACTCTACCAGGACCTGTCTGTTCGCTCACCAGACACCTCAACTCATAAGGCCGCGTCATACAGAACTCGAACGTCGGGCGACCAACTCCCGAGCAGGATGACTTGCAAAAAAAATTCAAATTTCAGAAAGTTCGGGTTGATTCGGGTCAATGCGGCCAATGATCTTGTTGATTCTGGTGAAGTTCTGGGGATGTTCATGGGTACAGACGAATATCCTGTGGTTCGGCCAGAAGTTAGTGCATGCGTTAACTTCTAGCCGATATTCGGGTGTAAAAACCGTTAAAAATTGGTCGGCTCTCGTTCGGATTATGGTGGGCTTACATTCGTGTTACGTTCTTTTGTTGCGGCCGATGTTCGGCTGTAATTTTCATTGGCGAAGTTAACACGATCTACCTGAATATGAGCCGAACAAAAGCCGATAATAACCCGAATCGTATGAATAAAGGGAGACATTAAACCGAATATCAGCTGAATGATAGTCGAATTACTCGAATGAAATACGACATTCCCCAGATAAAAAGACGAATAAGGCAAGATCAATCGGGTCTGTTGAAGATATTGGCAAGAACATAAGTCCAATGACACGAATAAGATAGGATCACAACTCGAATCTCCCCAGAACAACAGCAGAATCATCGAGTCTGTGTCGGGTGGTACACGTGGGACCACGTGGGAAATCCCGAGCACGCCGAGCTGTGCACACGGCACAGCCAACAAAGAGAGGAGCAAGGCGCGACTGCACACGACACAGAAGAATGAGAGCAGAATCGTATGCTGGCAGTCACGCGCACAGGCCCCATATATAGCTTCCGGAGCCTACATCGGTCTCACTCCCTCCGCACAAGTTGTCCCGACAAGTTCTCCCTCTCCACCCAACACAGCAACCACCAAGATGGGCAAGGGCGACAAGCTACCACGTCGCAAACCTACCAGGAAGGGCAAGGAAGCAGCAGAGCCTTCCGTGGACCTCTTCGCCTCCCAAGACCCGCCGGCAGCAGAAGGGGAGGATCTGGTGGTACAAACTTCATCAAGTTCTGAAGGGAGTGACGAAAACACTGAATTCCAATCAGGACAAACGCTTGCAGAGTCACAGGACCTCACCCAGATGGTGTCACTTCCCCTGATCACAAAACGGCAACGGCATGAGCTGGTCCACACTTTCCCTGAATTAGGAGAGACGCCATCGCACAGCGTGGATGAGGATCATACCGCCAATCCCAACCCTTCGTCAGGAACGCCACCCACGCCGTCACCCGAGCCAGGCCCCTCCAAGATCAAGAAACCAACGCCGCCTGCCATGAAAGATACCAAAAGAAAGCGGACATACGCCACCCTGCCTGCGAAGGATGAAGTCGCTGTTGCCGAGTGGTACCGGGAGAATGACTTCTTCTACAAGAAACTCCGGGCCCATCGAGACAGGGACATCCGGGATCGGGCTATGACCAACAAGGCTGCGGAACTCCGTGTTACAGGGGGGTTGAGTGCAGTTGTTGCGTACAATTAAAGTGGCCATATGCAAAACAAATTATTGCTGTCCAGTGTTACAAAGTGCCATCTACAGTGTTGATTGTTTAATGCCAAATCTTGTTATTTACTGTCCAATGTTATAAAGTGCCGTCTACAGTGTTGGTTGTTTAATGCCAAATCTTGTTATTTACTGTGTGCTTACTGTGTGCTTACCTGTGATGTCAAAAGTGTGAATAGACAGCTTCCATTTATATATATATACTTGGCGCATTTGATAGTACATTTCTTATATTATTTTTGTAAACAGTGCTTATAATATAGGTTTATTTTCCAGTTGAGGTTCTAGGCAAATGGATGGAGGGAATGCGGACCCGGTATGTCAAACTGAAGGAGCTGCCCTCTGGTTCTGGGGCACATGACCTTACCGAGAGGGAGACCTGGATAGTCGAGGCCTTCTCATTTTTACAGCCTCACATCGTGAAGCTTCCCACCAGGAAGAGCAAGGTACGTTATATTACAACAACTTATAAATATCTGATAAACAATAATAAAACATGGGAAAGGACAGTAATAGGTCGAGTATAATTTTTCAACTTATGTTTGTTTATTCATAATAATCATAACATACAAGTTCCCGTACAACATTACATAGTTTTCTACATGATTTTGTGTTATTTTATATGGAGTGGGGTCACGCTGCATGAAGTATTCCAATTGTCAAGAACAGTGTATTTATATTTGAAAATAATCAACATATATAATGTAACTATAACCACTGTTTCCACCACATTATGCCTCAATATTTTATATCATACTTTCACATGTTAGTTGATAAATTTTCACCTCAGCATTAACAAAATTGAAATCGTTATTACATTGTTATTAAACATTTATAGAACATTGTAGCAAATCGGAGAATATCAGGAGCTATAATAACTCTTTTCCCTCTATTATGACTCAATATTTTTTGTAGAAATTGCATTTCAATAATAATTCTCACCATTATTCTGATAAACTAACTCCCCCATATATTTCACAGAAGTACAAAAAGAAAAACCCCGTTGTCACCCACATCGCTCCTATGGCTGCGGAGGAGGTGGCCGACGACCCGATGGCGGAGGAGACGTCGCAGGAGGCGTCGCAGGAGCCCGGTGTCCCTAGCACCACCCAGGAATCGACTCCCTCCACATCCACGGGCCATCGTCGCACCAAAGCGCCTACGGGTGATGCCATGGAGAGCGACCTGTACGACACGGTAAATTTTAGTATTGTTTAACCATCGAATGCTTATCATCAGTACATTTTTTATGTGACTTTTCTGTGTTTTCATACCGACACATATATGTTATCAGAACTGGAGACGGAAAAGACATCACTATTATTCATGTTTGCATACATTCCCTTTCATGCACATCTCAATATTCATAGGGTCCCCAATACATTCGTGACTTAAATTGATGTCTTCTTCATTATTAAATGATACAATAATATTCATATGGTCCCCAATACATTCGTAACTTGAATTTATTTCGTCTTTATGAATGAATGTTAAACATTTTAATATTCATATGCTCCCCAATACATTTGTCACCTGATTTTTATATCTTCTTACTGAATTAATGCTAAAAAAAATTGCCAACAGCTACGATAAGGGGAGAAGTACCTGAACGAGCTGTACAACAGGTGGGATGCGACGAAGAAGGCCGCGACCCCAGCCCAGCATTCCCTTAAACTGTTCCATCACTATGTCCAGGACCACCTCTCTCAAATGGAACCTTCACTTCTCGACCACTACCAGATGGAAGTAATGCGCTTCACACATGCCATGCGTGCCCACAGCCGTGGGACAGCCCCCCCTTCCACGGGTGGGTAATCTGGACGGAGAGACCCCTACCACATCAACGCCATGGGTCTTCCCAGCCCACCCCTCACCACACCCAGCAGAATGTGTACTACGAGAACCTGCAAGCTCCAGGCCCTTCCTACTACCAGGGTGGAAAGAATATCGCAGCCCCTGCCACGCCACGAGGATGGAAGTCCCACCAGCCCTTCGCTGGACAACCTGAAGCCAATCCAGTGGAGATGAACAGGCCCCAAACCCCAAGGATGGTTGACATTTCACCCGGGTTTGTGAGTAGGATCATTGATGATTTTGCTTAAATCTGCTCAACCCCCCCCCACATTACTAATATTCCTAATTGATTGTTGGTCAGTATAGATAACATTGTGGTGTAACATATTATTTCATATTACTTTATATTCCTATTTGATTGTGGGTCAGTATAGATAACCTTGGGGTGTTACTTGCTCATAAAGGTGTCAATATTAATGTGGTGTAACTTGCTCTTGCTCATCATTCATATTACTCTATATTCCTATTATTTTGTTGGCAAATCTATAGCAATTATGGCTAATAACTTGCTCTTATTACTCATCATTGTTATTAAAATAGAATGTATATGGGTATAATAACTTGCTCTAATTACTCATCATTTATATAAAAATATGTTGGTATTCTTGTTGGGGTCACTATAGAAACCACATGATTAGTCAGTGGTGGGGTTGGCTGTGTGTATAATATGTTGCTAATTATTTTTACTAGGTTTAACCTAATAGTCAATGTTTTGTGGGCTGGTGGAAACCATGGATTCGTGATATTGATATGTACAAAATATTATGGTAGGTAGTATGTAATATGGTGGCAATAATAAGTGTATATACATACAAAGATAATTTGTAAGTTGTTTGTATGTTGAATAAAATTATTATGTGTATATGTTGGTTGTACTTTTCCTTGTTATGCAATACAGTGACTAATAATGATTATGTGTATATGTTGGTTGTAATGTTCCTTTTTACACAATACAATGTGTACTAATAAAATGTAGACAATGCAATGAATAATAATATGGGGAACATGAATGGAGGACATTATTATTATTTTAAATAAAACAAGAGGTTATGTTAAATGTAATACCTAATACAATATAGAGTGGATAAATGAATTTAGCTTGACGTTTTCAAAAACTAATGATATCTCATTATACAAGAGAATAATTTATGTAGACTGAACTCATAATACAATATTGAGGGGCTAAATTAATAAGCTTGGCGGTTTATAATGATAAGGATAATCATTATTATACGAGATATACTAGAGATGCTAGGAAACTATAATATTCAGAATAATAATAATTGACATCTTATTTATGATAGTTGCAAATGAACTAGAAATGTGACCGGGATATAATTTGGTAATAATGAAAGTCTAATAGGTCTGGCATATCAATTAGGTTGGACATGGATTTATGGGGAATAATTGGAATGGCAACTTACCTGTTCAGTTTTGAGGTACCTGCCAGGGCAGGCGCTGTTCTGGCCGGCTGTAGTATTCTGCCAAGAGTCCCGGTGAAGTTTGGCAGTGGCTGGTCCCCTCTGCCGCGGCAATGGTTGTAGTCCATCCAAGGGGTCCCTGCTCCAGTCACCTTGTTCCATGTTCTCCTGACGCTGAGATGCTTGTCCTTGTTGTCCTTGGCGTTTGTCTATGAGGAGATTGTGGAGTATACAGGACGCGATGACTACCTTCTCCACGGTGGTGGGCTGAATGTTCATGGTTGTGAGGAGACACCTGAAGCGGTTTGCCAGCATACCGAACGCATTCTCCACCTGCCTCCTGACCCGGGACAGTCTATAGTTGTAGTTCCTCTTGGTATTCTCGAGTCCTCGGTGATGGTAGGGCTTCTGTAACCACTTCCTCATGGGGAATGCGTCATCCCCAACGAGGAAGTAGGGCACTGGAGGGTCCTCGCCGGGAAATGGCTCTGCTTCCGGCAAGCCTGCTGCCCCGTCCTCCAGGGCCTGCCGGATGTCGGTCACCTGGAAGATGCCACCATCAGATGCGGAACCGTTCGCTCCCACGTCCACGTACATGAACTTGCCCAGGTGATCAATCACTGCCAGAAGAACAATGGAGTGATAGTGTTTGTAGTTGTAGTACAGGGAGCCGCAGTTTCCTGGAGGTTGTATGGCTATGTGCTTGCCATCGATTGCCCCTATGGTGTGCCGGAAGTTCCACCTCTCTTCGAAACCTTTGGCAACCTCTTTCCAGCCTTCGGGTGTTGATGGGCACTCAATAACCTCTTCCATATACTCCTGGATTATAGCCTCGCATGTCTCCCGTACTGCCATGGAAATTGTGTTTGCACCAACACGAAAATTTAACGACATGCTCTTGTATGCCTCCCCTGTTGCCAAAAATCGTAGTGTCATGGCCAATCTCAAACCTGGCTCCAGGGGCTTCTTCCAATTGGTGGTCTCCTTCTTGATCCGGGGTGTAAGACGGCATACTATGCCATTGAATATGTCCTCGTCCATACGCAGATAATACCTGTAGGTGGTCCTCTCCGTCTCCATTAGCTCATTTAGCAGTTGGTGGTAGTGTCCGTAGGTGGCTCTCTGGGCGACCCAAGGCTTGACGCTGCAGCTTCTGGGTTTCCTGGGTCGTACACGGCACTGACGCTCCTTCTTCAGTAGGGTGGCTTGATGGCTACAACAAGCTCCTGAAACATAATGGCCATCTCCAACTCCTCCTCCGTAACCTCAGTGGATGGCTCGAGTTCCGTGAGGTCCATGTTGCCGTGGTGATGACTGATGTGCGACTGCCATGTGTGCGACCACACCCACTATTTATATAGAGCAGGTACAGGTCGTCGTCCCACATTCGTCTAGCATCGTGTTAACGTTTTCTGATGGTCGGCCCGATGCGGCTGGTGTTCCTCATAACTTCTTTCGTATCGGGTAATGGTCGGCTGATTGACTTATCTCATTCGCACTTGGTTGGCTGATTCGGCGCACATTCAGGTTATCGTCGGGTCATGCTCTGGCATGCATCAATTTATATTCGAATCATGGTCGGGTCTTTGTCGTAAGTCGTTCGGGAGTATCGGGTTATATTCGACTCTTATTCGGGGCATTGTCTGGGGATGTTCTTCTTCTACCAACATCGGGACAATATCGGTTGAATTCGCCTCAAATATGCAAGTCATCGTGTTCGGGAGTAGGTCGCCCGACGTTCGAGTTCTGTATGACGCAGCCTTTAGACCATTTCAACCAGGAGATCTTAACCAGTACACCAGTTTAACCAGTGCACCAGTTCAACCAGATCTCAAATAGTACACCATCTCAACCAGTGGAATTCAAACAGTACACCATCTCAACCAGTATACTATTTCAACCAGTACAACATTTGAACCACTAGATATCGACCAGTAGTTCATTTCAACCAATAGATTTCAAGCAGTAAATAATTTCAACCAGTAGATCTCAAACCAAAGACCATTTCAACCAGTAGGTACTAACCAATACACCATTTCAACCAATATAGGCTACTATTTCAACCTATACATAATTTCAACCAGTAGATATCAACCAGTACACCATAACATCCAGTAGATATCAACCAGTACACCATAACATCCAGTAGATATCAACCAGTATACCTTATCATCCAGTAGATATCAACCAGTACACCATATCATCCAGTAGATATCAACCAGTACACAATATCATCCAGTGGATATCAACCAGTACACCATAACATCCAGTAGATATCAACCAGTACACCATAACATCCAGTAGATATCAACCAGTATATCTTATCATCAAGTAGATATCAACCAGTACACCATATCATCCAGTAGATATCAACCAGTACACCATAACATCCAGTAAATATCAACCAGTACACCATATCATCCAGTAGATATCAACCAGTACACCATATCATCCAGTAGATATCAACCAGTACACCATAACATCCAGTAGATATCAACCAGTATACCATAACATCCAGTATATATCAACCAGTACACCATATCATCCAGTAGATATCAACCAGGACACCATATCATCCAGTAGATCTCAAGCAGTACACCATAACATCCAGTAGATATCAACCAGTACACCATAACATCCAGTAGATATCAACCAGTACACCATAACATCCAGTAGATATCAACCAGTACACCATAACATCCAGTAGATATCAACCAGTACACCATATCATCCAGTAGATATCAACCAGTACACCATAACATCCAGTAGATATCAACCAGTACATCATAACATCCAGTAGATATCAACCAGTACACCATATCATCCAGTAGATATCAACCAGTATACCATAACATCCAGTAGATATCAACCAGTACACCATAACATCCAGTAGATGTCAACCAGTACACCATATCAACCAGTACACCATATCATCCAGTAGATATCAACCAGTACACCATAACATCCAGTAGATATCAACCAGTACACCATATCATCCAGTAGATATCAACCAGTACACCATATCATCCAGTAGATCTCAACCAGTACACCATATCATCCAGTATATATCAACCAGTACACCATATCATCCAGTAGATCTCAACCAGTACACCATATCATCCAGTAGATATCAACCAGGATACCATATCATCCAGTAGATATCAACCAGTACACCATATCATCCAGTAGATATCAACCAGTACACCATATAATCCAGTAGATATCAACCAGTACACCATATCATCCAGTAGATATCAACCAGTACACCATAACATCCAGTAGATATCAACCAGTACACCATATAATCCAGTAGATATCAACCAGTACACCATATCATCCAGTAGATATCAACCAGTATACCATAACATCCAGTAGATATCAACCAGTACACCATATAATCCAGTAGATATCAACCAGTACACCATATCATCCAGTAGATATCAACCAGTACACCATAACATCCAGTAGATATCAACCAGTACACCATAACATCCAGTAGATATCAACCAGTACACCATATCAACCAGTACACCATATCATCCAGTAGATCTCAACCAGTACACCATAACATCCAGTAGATATCAACCAGTACACCATAACATCCAGTAGATATCAACCAGTACACCATAACATCCAGTAGATATCAACCAGTTCACCATAACATCCAGTAGATATCAACCAGTACACCATAACATCCAGTAGATATCAACCAGTACACCATAACATCCAGTAGATATCAACCAGTACACCATATCATCCAGTAGATATCAACCAGTACACCATAACATCCAGTAGATCTCAACCAGTACACCATATCATCCAGTAGATCTCAACCAGTACACCATAACATCCAGTAGATATCAACCAGTACACCATAACATCTGTTACGACCGGGCACTCGGGTACACTAGGGCTCTTACACAGGACTCGAGTATGGCTCGCTGCCACAACGGAAACACACGATCCCAACCCCAGAGTACTGCCAGCCGAACAAAAAACGCCACTACCCTCCAGAGTTCTATCTGCTATAACGGGGTATACAAGAACTCGGTATTAGCGTTTCACCCAACAGACTAATAACAAGACGGGAGTTATCTAGTCTGGTCAACAATCAAACAAAGAAGAAAGTACTACAACACTAAAGAATAGTGTTGGCCGAAGCCGAAGTAATCCACCCTTGAACTAAGAACTTAAGAAGTCCTCCACCCTCTACTTCGGATCGGCACTATACGTTACGTTAAACAATAGTCCTCGAGCATCAAGCAAGGAATCTTCTGATAAGTTAGATGCTTCTCGAATACTCATAAGAAGTAAGTATCGGATTTTGAACAGCAATTTAATGAATAACTCACTGGTAATTAAAGGCTTTAAATTGACATAAGAAGAATTATAAGAATAAGCAATAGGATATGGCAAACATTAAGAAGAAGTACTCCGACAATGCACTGGCAATAGCCTACTAAGATTGTGCTCGTGGGCCACTAATCTCTGAAGTAGCTAAGCGTGCCACACATGAAATCAATAGTGCTTAAACAATAATATACATAAGGAGAAGCTTCAATACGATACTGTATCTGCTGGTCGAGCAAAGTCTAGCTGGGATATCTAAGGTTAAGAGACAATGGCTGAGCAAGCGGCTCGTAGCCTAGCGAGGTCCTTAAGACTGTGCGGCCAAATTACGGTAATTGACGGGATGCTCTCTTGAGAGATCCAGATCACTAGTATCTGGTTCTCTCCTGGCGATCCTCTCAAAGTCAAGCAAATGAGATAGCACAGTGTTGGGTGGCACAGGCAAAAGCCCTCACTCGCAACACAGTGCTAACCTCCCACGGTACACAGTCAGAAAGACCACCTAGGCGTTCCACGTCTCCGTTGCAATTGTACTGGTTCAACCGCAACCTAGTACTCATAGGAAATCACAACTCAGAAACCCTATCCCAGTCTAGCATTGCCTAAACCAGCAGAAAACAGGAACATGAATAATCGCACACAGGGAAATGCATATACGAGTGCAACAAACATCAATCAATCCTATTCTAGTTAACCCTTCCAAAAATAGGCTATCTAACAGGCACTTATCTCGTGAGAACTCAAGCGATAATACTTTGGCTGACTAAATCTGCACCAAAGGGGTCATGGAGGTTAAACAGGGACGAGAAGAGTAGAAGATAGGCTGTTCAGAGAGTAGAGAAAGTTCACATCAGTCGGAAGAATATGGATAGTTGCAAGGGATATGAGAGGTCGCTTTGCCTGATGAGTTCTGAAGAATTGTGGCGAGGACCTCTCTTTTTATACTCGGCCCTGTAGCGAGCATATCGCCAACACTAAGGACCGCCCACTGGCAATCATGACGTCATATTCTCTCTCAATCTGGGATCGACAAAGAACTTCCCACGCGCTGAAAGGGAGGAAGGGAGGAGGGAATTAGGCCTACCGGCCCGCGTGGCGCACTCACTGACCCCCCGCCACGTAATATCTCTCCTCTCATCATTACATACAAGTCCCACACACAATACTTATATCTAATGATATAAAATAGAACTCGTTGACTTAGAAGAAAACAAAATACATAATGATAATACTTATAGTACAACGGTTCACATAAACTGAGTTAGGAAACTCTACACAGACTACAGCCAAAGTTCCTGCCCTGACGATCCTAGCGAGAGTGGGGCCTGACTGGGCGTTCTGTACAGCATGCTCATACTCGACATGCGTCACACCTCCCCCAAGATTTTACTTGCTCAACCCTGAGCTAAAATCTGATATACAGAACCCCATCAAACCCCTCACACCCAGCGACCGCATGGCACTAAAACAACGCTGAGTTTATCACTAAAACACATCTTATAAAAAAAAATTCACATTTCATAACTCCTCCCAACAATAGTAAAAGACATAATATCATGCTCCCAGAGCGAGCTTACAGCAGCTCAGCCGTTTGATAGTTCGTGGACTACTCAAACACTACAGGCTATGACAAACTTATACAATTATCTATATCAAAAAGAAAGAGTTTTTATATGATTTTTATATTTTAATATGTTTTTTCCCGGCTGCACTATAAGGGCAGCCTATTTTCTTCTATACCAAACGCTCAACAATCCTGCTTTACGACCCAATACGCTGGGCTACAACCGCGAGCCAACAAGCACCAAGCGCAAAATACTACTCAAACCAAAGCAGGAGGCTACCCGTGTGTCAATCTACCCAGGATCATATACCCCTGAACGACCACATGCAACCTCGTTGTCACAACCGGCAATATGGCTTATGTCCAGGTTATATACCAATAACCTTAGTGACCACCTGGTCAGCCTCATATTCCGATTGTGAAACTGGTCCAAGATCTCGAGAGGGTAATGATCTGGGTAAACTACACCGACCGGACCATAGGCTGGAACATAGATCTCGAAATGCCCCAGCGCATCATTGTCCTTTTCACTTTCATTCATCAGGCTCTGACACGTTGCTGGTGCATTCTTAAGTCCGTCAGGCACAACATTGCACTGGTAGGTACTCCCGTCCACAACAAAACCACATACCTCTTTAGCACGCTCGGACAAAGTTACAAGCAACGACCACTCACGACATTCCTTATCCCTCAGATCCTTCGTCCACACGTAATCCAGCTCTGCTTGCACCATAGGCTGTCGAGCAGGATTTATACGGTAGGGAATTAAACTGAGCCTTGCACTATCTCCAGCCTGCATGTCGGATTCTACCCCGTACATCAGGCCTGGAGAAGCAACAAACATGCGAAAGTACTGCCATAGCCTAGTAAACAACTGCCTTGCACTGTCTCCACAAACAACATGCCTAGTGCCCTCCCACAACCCAGCCGAGACCGCAGCTTCTAACCTGTAGTCTCCCTCCTTCTCCACCTTCGTCCCTAGAACAGCCAGGTCATGAGAGGGACAATCAGTACCACCCGTGCAGTCACTCCCACAGTTCATTATTGCTAAGGCTTCCCCGCCGATACCGTACATGCGCACCCCCGCATTCCTTGTGACGACATCTGCCTGCGCAGCATCACCGCTTTCAGCGACATGGCCAGATACAGTCGGTCTATGGTAGGGCTGTTGCATTAGACTAGAGCAGCATTGGGAGGCTATGCGACGACCGGGCACTGCGATACCACAGCCGACCTTACCAATCTGCTCAATGTCCTCCTTTTGACCACCACCCTTGGCAGCCATGGGTCGACCCTGACCTGGCAACCATGCCAAAGCCTCGTCGCCCACCTTAAACCACCGAAACAACGAGGCTAACGGTCTTTTAACATTCACGCGACCTGCCCGCGGAACATCTCGCACCGTCCGAGTTGTGAGACTCAGGGGCTCGGCACGACCAGTGGGGTATGAACCGAGCTGGTGCTGGAGTGCTGCACACTGCTGCTCAGGCAGGTGCTCTAGCGCTTCCACAGCCACCAGACTCGTGTCCCCCGCCCACTGCTTCGCCGAGACATGACAATCCCTACTCTCCTCCACCTGTGCCCTACTGCCCCCCTCTCCTTCTCCACCTTGGCCGCGGCAGACCAACGCAGGGACAGTAGGCTGCTCAGGTGGTTGCCTCACAAACTCCTCCAACAGGTTCACATGACATGCTTCCCCGTCCTCGTGTTTAATCTCGACAGCACCATTACCACACTTCTGAACTTCCGGATCCTCCAACTGCAGTTTACAAATATCTGAGGGAACCAACCTGTCTAGATGCTTCCGAAGCAACCCAAGTCCTTCCCCAATATCAAACTGAGCAACCCTTTTTTCTCTCCGTGTGCAACGTTGCTGCCCCGGAGTCTCTTCCGGCCCTACCTCCTCACTAACTGTGACAGGTCCTGGGGCCTCTCCAGACTCCAACATAGGTGCCAATACTAAATCACCCAGGAGAGCCGCCGAGTCAAAACTCTTAAAACCAACTCCAGCTTTAGCCTCCTCCTGTTGATCGTTCCTCTGCTGGTCTGAAGACGGAGGACTAGGCTGTGACACTTTATCTGCCCGAGCTCGGGTGACAACACACGCCATGGGTTGTGTCTGGCACCGCTCGACCCACTCTTGCTCTTCCCTACTCACGTCGGCCGTCCTCTCGGCAACGACTAAGGGTAGAACCTCAGAAGCGGGCATTGCAAAGTCGTTGCCGAGAAGAAGGTCGACGCCCTCCACTGGCAGTTTCTCCACAATCCCGACATCCAATTCACGTGTCACACCATCCACCTCCAACTCCAACCGCACCAGCGGGTATGACCGAGTTGCATTAATACCCTGCACCACTACCACCCGAGCCACATTTATAGGGTAGCCAGTCAAGTTATTCATCAGAGTCTGGGAAGCACCTGTATCACGCAAGACCTCTACTCCATGCTTGCGCCCCGCCCACATCACGCAACCCCGTCCTCTATGGTCGCAAAAAACATCCTGAGCAGGGTTCGAGCCTCCCAGGTGCTTCTGCATTGGCTGTGCCTCAGCCTCTGACGAACTGCCCCGGGCAAACTCAGAAGACTTCGGAGACACACCAATGTTGCAGGCCAAAGACACAGCTGCTGTAGGTGGTTTGCTAGGACAGACTCTTGCAAAGTGCCCCTTTTCATGACAATGATAACACTCCAACTCCCCTCTGGGCTTCCCTTGGTACTGGGAAGGGCCCGGCCCCTTCTTAAATGGGACGGTCTAGTCTTGTGGTCAGTCTTGGTATCATAGCTCTTGTACTTGTTTGCATAATGTATATCACCAACTCGGGGGGGTGGGGCGTCACGCCCCTTGTTACCTGCCTCACTACGCTGGGCAGACCCGCACCCACGAATTAGTGATAGCCGGAGGTCAGCCATCTCAGCTGCCTCCTGTAGAGTTTTAGGGTTCTTTTCTTTAATAGTTAAAGTCATATCTGCACCTGTACACTTATAAAACTGCTCGAGCAGAAACAGCTCAGTCAACTGTTCGGCCGTCTCAGCTTTCTCAGAACGTGTCCAGTTAGCAAGTGCATCTTTTAAGTCCCGGGCATGTTCAAGAAAGGTCGCCTCCCTAGTCTTTGTAACACCCCGAAACTTCAATCGATATGTTTCTGGTTGCAACTCGTATGCCCGTAGGACAGCTCTCTTCAATTCTGGGTAGTCAATGCAAGACTCTAAAGGCAGTGCATCATAAGCCTTCAGACCCTTACCCGTAAGTCTTGAGGAGACCAGAGCTGCCCACTTCTCTTCAGGCCAATTATGCTCCCTACACTTCTTCTCAAAACGATTAAAAAATTCTGTGACTTCAGTTTCACTAAATGCCGGCACCAATTTGACTAAGTGAGACAAGGACTGTTCTCTTACTTGGCCCTCCCGGCCCATCCGAATCCCTGTCGACTCTGCACGAGTCTTATCTAAATCTATTTGAGCACAATATTTCTCTGAGTCGTACCTAAGCTCAGCCTCGTGCCTCCTAACCTCAGCCTCATGCCTCCTGGTCTCAGCCTCAATCTCCTGCTTCCTAGCCTCATTCTCCTGCTTCCTAGCCTCATTCTCCTGCTTCCTAGATTCATTCTCAATCTTAGCAAGCTCAAGTTTAAATATCATATCTGGAGACAGGCAGGAAGAGGGAGTTGCCACTACTGAAGGAGGGGGGGCAAGAAC
>JBAKBP010017768.1:0-48223 GCA_037953745.1 Lithodes maja | reverse complement strand
CTATTGAGTTTTATGATCACAGTTTAGGTGGGATTCTGTAAGGTTAAAGAACCGAAGGTCACTCTTTGACCAGTTCTGAAAATGGCACCTCCCTGTTATTTTTTGTTTTTGTGCATTGCTTCTAGGAAGCTCTTATCAATATACCGGCCTCAGTACTACCTGGCTTCCTGGTAAAGTCCATTGAGCCCATGGATGCCAGTAGAAATGGTTTGTTGGCGTTACCTCCTCTTGTTACTAGTGCTTGTACAATTCGCATTAGCCTATATATAAAGTTACACCAATTTGAATAATTAAACCTTTAAAACCCAATTATGAATGATCTGGGCTATTAATTTGTATTTTGTCTCGTTTGCGTTTGATACTGATTCAAATGAATGCGTCACCATTTCTGCTCTTGACTGTACAGTAGACGAGACATGAACCTGGGGCATGTGGTGTGAACGAGCAAGTTTTTAATGCTCAAGTTTATACGTAGGCCTACTGTAGTTTGAAGTTAACATATGTGCTTGCTGTTTGTAATGATGTGTTAGGATGAGAGTATTTAATGCTCTCACAAGTTTATACATACTGTAGTTTGAAGTTAACATATGTGCTTGCTGTTTGTAATGATGTGTTAGGATGAGAGTATTTAATGCTCTCACAAGTTTATACATACTGTAGTTTGAAGTTAACATATGTGCTTGCTGTTTGTAATGATGTGTTAGGATGAGAGTATTTAATGCTCTCACAAGTTTATACATACTGTAGTTTGAAGTTAACATATGTGCTTGCTGTTTGTAATGATGTGTTAGGATGAGAGTATTTAATGCTCTCACAAGTTTATACATACTGTAGTTTGAAGTTAACATATGTGCTTGCTGTTTGTAATGATGTGTTAGGATGAGAGTATTTAATGCTCTCACAAGTTTATATGTCCTGTAGTTTGAAGGATAACATAATGTGCTTGCCGTTTGTAATAATGTTTGAGGTAGACATGATAATTTATTCCCACTAGGATTTTACTTTAACCTGTTATACCAATTAAATATGGCTAATTAAATATGGCTAGTTTTTCACAATATTTGCTTCAGATTCAAGTCAAGTGACAACTGTACCTCTGTGTGCTGGGGTCAATATATAGGTATCTGTTTTAGTGTTGCCATTTGTGGACACTGCTGCATTTGAAGGTGTTGGTCTGGGTCTGGTACTGTTGGTACTGCCGTTGCCATTATTGTTGTTGCTGTTGTTGGGCTGTTTGGTTGAACATTTGCGCTATCTGTCCATGAACGAGAGATAGTTGATGTTGAATAGTGGCTCTGTCTAGAAAAAGCTTTGCATCTGCTTCTCCAGTCTCCTTTGTTGTGTTGAGTTCTCTCCTTTGATGGTCTTGCCTCTTTAGTAGCTTGCCTGGTCTCTGTATCCTCTTAAATGAGAAACCTGGAAGGTCTTTATCCCAGATGTTGATGTGAATTGACTGTTGTGGAAAATGTATACCATCTGGGGTGAAGCCAATTATTTTGGGGGCTGGTGAATGAATGGTGTTCCAAATGCTATAGTGTTTGCTTTTGGATGGCATCTTTGTTATGTATTCTTTGCCTTTCCTAAGTTTCTTACTGGTTCTCCCTACCCCTTTAAGGGAGTGCGGGGTTGGCTACTGACCGACCGACTCAGGGTGTCAAACGATAGCGGAGTACCGGTACCCTCTTTGTAGTCCTTATTATTAAATGTATGAAGTTAAAGTTAAAGGTTACAGTTCTTATATCTTTAGAAGTCATAAATTTGGCAAAACAAAGCAATTTCATAGTAATTTTCCTGTATTCTTGCTCTTATTCGTTCAAGTGTATAAACAGTATTGCTTTGGTTTGACACCCTGGACCGACTGAGTGGGGTGGTCCGTGCGGCACAGCTGGGGTTGGTAGAAGATGCATTTTCTGCCCTAGCGTCATCCTTTTTCTTTTTCATACCGAGAAATTGAGCAATATTGGGCATACTTTTGGGTGGGAAAATCTGCAACCTCTTCTGTTAATATGGTATCTGCAACTTATCATTACATAGTATTTGGAGAATTTTTGTTGCAATCGGTTTTGGTGGGCTGGTCTGCTGTTTGCTCGGCCCAGTAATTATTTGCTGCCCAGGATGCAACACAGCACCCCGTACTATTAAACACACCATAGAAGACTGCATTCTACACAATCACTTATGCCAACAACATAATCTACACTCCTTGAGAGTCCTGTGGGAAAGCCCGATTGTGGCCATGGCCTTCCTTAGTCTTTGTTGTTGGGAACCCAGTATATGCCAATACAAAAACTCCAACGTTGTCTTGGTTGCTACTAGCTGTTTTGAATATCGCCTAAAAGCTGCCAACTCGCATCTTTTGGTTGAAAGGGACTCAGAATTTGCCAACACACATGTCCTCTTGATTGTCAGTAGACGAACCCAAAACTTGTCAGACCTGTAGGCCTACCCTCAGACCTGTAGGCCTACCCTCAGACCTGTAGGCCTACCCTCTAGGTTGCAAGTAACTGGTAAATATTAACCCAGAAGTTGCCAACACACGTCATCTTGGTTACCAGTAGTCCGTTGAATATAACCAGTGTTGGGCACCGATAATACGAAAGTTAACTTCGATAACGATAATCCGATAACCCCAATTTTGAAATCCGATATCGATAATTGGGTAATTTTCATACCAAGTTATCGAACTTGATTATAATCCGATAACGATAATTATTTTTAAAAAACATGCAAAAAGGCTTCAAAGCCCATAGAAAATGCTTATTTATGCTAAATTCTAGAATACATTTATAATTATTTTCTAAAATTAAAAAAAAAAATTGCACAATAATTGTCGGACTAAATTTTATACGAGTAAAACAATTTAGTCTGATAACAAATTGGATGTTAGCTTTTGATAATAGTCCGACAAAATAGTGGAGATTTTGACGGATTTCCTTGAATTTCCTCCCCTGATTCTTGTAAATGGGACCACCCTCACATGCATGGAATCTGTCAGGTTCTGGACCTACCCCCTCGTGTAAGTGGAGAGTAAATGGGTTGACTGTATATTGAGCATTAGTGAATGCCATTTGTGGAATTTGCATGATGATTTGATGGTGAACAGCATTGAATAGTTCTTAGGTTTATCAAGCCATTCCCCACTCGCAAACTGCCACGACACTGCTCCTTGAGATGGAGATCATCAGTAAATAAGGGAGGCTGAAAAAAGTTTTACCAGACATTTTTGAACTTGAACCCCTTCTTTAAGCAAAGTGTTTTAAGATCATTATTTGGGCTGAAGGCACTGTTATTAGTTATCCTTGGCATCCATTTTGGAAATAATACCTTACAGAACTGCCATGGTCTTGTACTACTTGTGACGCATGTCGAGTATGAGCATGCTGTACAGAACGCCCAGTCAGGCCCCACTCTCGCTAGGATCGTCAGGGCAGGAACTTTGGCTGTAGTCTGTGTAGAGTTTCCTAACTTAGTTTATGTGAGCCGTTGTACTATAAGTATTATAAATATGTATTTTGTTTTCATCTGAGTCAACGAGTTCTATTTTATATCATTAGTTATAAGTATTGTGTGTGGGACTTATATGTAATGATGAGAGGAGAGAGAGAGAGATATTACGTAACGGGGACCAGTGAGTGCGCCACGCGGGCAGATAGGCCTAATTCCCTCCTCCCTCCTCCCTTCCTCCCTTTCAGCGCGTGGGAAGTTCTTTGTCGATCCCAGATTGAGAGAAAATATGACGTCATGATTGCCAGTGGGCGGTCCTTAAGTAGTTTGAGATATGCCGCTAGAGGGCCGAGTATAAAAAGAGAGGTTCTTGCCACCATTTCTTCAGAACTCATCAGGCAAAGCGACTTCTCATATCCCTTGCAACTATCCATATTCTTCCGACTGATGTGAACTTTCTCTACTCTCTGAACAGCCTATCTTCTTCTCTTCTCGTCCCTGTTTAACCTCCATGACCCCTTTGGTGCAGATTTAGTCAGCCAAAGTATTATCGCTTGAGTTCTCACGAGATAAGTGCCTGTTAGATAGCCTATTTTTGGAAGGGTTAACTAGAATAGGATTGATTGATGTTTGTTGCACTCGTATATGCATTTCCCTGTGTGCGATTATTCATGTTCCTGTTTTCTGCTGGTTTAGGCAATGCTAGACTGGGATAGGGTTTCTGAGTTGTGATTTCCTATGAGTACTAGGTTGCGGTTGAACCAGTACAATTGCAACGGAGACTTGGAACGCCTAGGTGGTCTTTCTGACTGTGTACCGTGGGAGTTTAGCACTGTGTTGCGAGTGAGGGCTTTTGCCTGTGCCACCCAACACTGTGCTATCTCATTTGCTTGACTTTGAGAGGATCGCCAGGAGAGAACCAGATACTAGTGATCTGGATCTCTCAAGAGAGCATCCCGTCAATTACCGTAATTTGGCCGCACAGTCTTAAGGACCTCACTAGGCTACGAGCCGCTTGCTCAGCCATTGTCTCTTAACCTTAGATATCCCAGCTAGACTTTGCTCGACCAGCAGATACAGTATAGTATTGAACCTTCTCCTTATGTATGTTATTGTTTATGCACTATTGATTTCATGTGTGGCACGCTTAGCTACTTCAGAGATTAGTGGCCCACGAGCACAATCTTAGTAGGCTATTGCCAGTGCATTGTCGGAGTACTTCTTCTTAATGTTTGCCATATCCTATTGCTTATTCTTATAATTCTTCTTATGTCAATTTAAAGCCTTTAATTACCAGTGAGTTATTCATTAAATTGCTGTTCAAAATCCGATACTTACTTCTTATGAGTATTCGAGAAGCATCTAACTTATCAGAAGATTCCTTGCTTGATGCTCGAGGACTATTGTTTAACGTAACGTAATAGTGCCGATCCGAAGTAGAGGGTGGAGGACTTCTTAAGTTCTTAGTTCAAGGGTGGATTACTTCGGCTTCGGCCAACACTATTCTTTAGTGTTGTAGTACTTTCTTCTTTGTTTGATTGTTGACCAGACTAGATAACTCCCGTCTTGCTATTAGTCTGTTGTGTGAAACGCTAGTACCGAGTTCTTGTATACCCCGTTATAGCAGATAGAACTCTGGAGGGTAGTGGCGTTTTTTGTTCGGCTGGCAGTACTCTGGGGTTGGGATCGTGTGTTTCCGTTGTGGCAGCGAGCCATACTCGAGTCCTGTGTAAGAGCCCTAGTGTACCCGAGTGCCCGGTCATAACATACTGGATCAATTTGCAGTACAGGGAAGAGCTCTGTTGATTTAGTCTTAAAATATTGTCATTTGAACCTACTGTACATTTATAACATTCAAGTTTTTACATTTGCCTTGGCTGCTAGTACTGTATGTTGTTAACTGGGGCAACTGAAATGTAAACTTTCTTTGGGTCCTATACTGGATTTAACCCTTTGGGCACATATCCAAGAGTCCAATTGCATGGTCTGGTTTTCTTAGGGGCTTCATGGCAATTGTGCGAAAGGTTCTGGATTTTAGGATACTGTATATTGTTTTGTAACGTTTTTAAGTGGCTTTGCACCAATCATTTCTGACACTTTGGGAAGGTGCATCCTATGGGGCTAAGAAGGTTTAGCACTAGCAGACAGTATCAGGGCTTTTGAGTGTGGTGTATTGACTAGTTTCAATTTCAGGTTCTCCTTATTGTACACCCATGTCCACATCCTCTGGTTTTATATTTTTTCACCAACCAACTTCATTTCTAAACTCAATGAAATCAACAAATACATGTGGCACTCCAAAGACTCGAACCCAGGACACTCGCACAGAAATTCCGCGCACTTATGCATTACGCTATCAAGACAGTTGCTGGTTGAAAATTGTCAAGGAATCACCAGCACATACTGCACATGTTCTCTTGGTTGGTAGTAGCTATATCTGTAGTCTGTTTCTTTACATCTGATGGTAAATTGAATCCCTTAGCAACTGATTTATCGATAACTAACGGGAAAATGAAAAACTACAAATTCTTTGCTTCATATTAGTGATAAGTTTTCATAATTAACAACATAATTCGCTACAAAACCTTCATAATAGCGGAATAATCAAGATGAATAGATAGCAATTTACCGTCAGATGACACGAAACATAGTACTGTACTGTACTGTTGAATATTGTCAAGGAGTCGCCAATATACACATGTCCTCTTGGTTGCTGGTAGCTGGTTTAATTCTGCCCAGAAAGCTGTCAACACGAGCATGCACAACATCCTCTTGAATGCCAGTAGCTGGTTGAATATTGCCAATAAGTTGTCACCAGTCTTTACCAATATCACTTTTGGTACATTTCTTGGCCTGCTCACTTCTTGGTTGCCTGTTGCCTGATTGTCTGTAGATCTCCTAAAAGTCAACAACACACGTCCTCATGGTTGCCAGCTGCAGGTTGATCACTTAACCCCTTCAGCACCATGACCCATTTTTACCTTTGATTCGGGCTAAAATTAGATGGTTTTATGAAGCTTAACCCCTCCAATCCCAGCACCGTATATATACGTCAGTAGATAAGTAACGCCCCCAGTCCCAGCGACATATATATCCGTCAGTAATGTACTTTCCTTGTAACTGCCTACACTTACAGGTGCAACCCTGTACCAGTTACCACGATCTTTTGAGCACTGCTCCCTTGTTGGCAACACTTCTCAACTTATGAGACCCATTGAAGGGTGACAGAGCCAGTGTTGCCTCATCTTTGGAGGTGGATAGGTGGTCTCTCCTGCCATTTTTGCCACATTGCTTGGGACTTTTATTACTGTATCCTACGGTACAGTACGGATTAAGAAGGACCGATGTTACTAGAGGGTTTATTGAGATCGTATTTACCCATTTTAGTCCCATGGATAGATAACAAACCTAAAGAAAATAGTCTAATGGTTACCAGATTATGATGAACATTACATCATGGTGGTGAAGGGGTTAAAGGTCACGAACACCAGTGAACTACATTGCAACATAAACTTAATGCTCCTTACTGGCCCGTGATACAACTCCCTTCTCGCCATTTTCCAATAACGGAACACACAACTATTGGCTCTCTTGGGCTTCACTGTATTCTCCAGTTTGGTGGCAGAGAAAGTGAGGTGCTGGTACTCTTTTAAATCATGTGTCCAGTTCAGAACTGCCAAATATTTTAAGTCTATATGCATAATATCTCAACTTTAATTGAATAATAGTTTCATACATACTGGAAACTAATTGCTATGAACAGTACCACTAATGTATCTGAGACACAAGGAATCCTTAAGACAACCATAATGTGACACTTGAATTATTCAACTGAAATCCTTATACAGCTCACAACACTGAATGAACCTGAAGTGACTCCAATCAATCCACACTGTCATGATTGCAACCTAACTTGAGCATTATTGAATGCTATTTTAAGAATTCGCATGTTGATTTGATGGGGAACAGCATTGAACAGTTTTTAGGTTTATCAATTTATCAAGCTATTCCTCGCTCACAACCTGTCAAGATACGCTGCTTCTCGAAATGGAGTTCAGCAGTAAACAACCGAGGCTGTAAATGGTCATACCAGGCATTCTTAAACTTAATCCCTTCTTGCAAGTAAAGTATTTATAGACAATTTTAAGGCTTAAGATCCTGTTTATAGTTATCCTCGTCGTCGATTTTAGACAGAAAATCTGAAAGAATTGCTATGGGATATGGTCAAGTCCTGTTGGAATAACTTTACCTACTCAGTGAGTACGGTAGCTCTTTGGTTTATTATAGTCGTGTGAACCTACATTGATTCCATGAAGGATATTAATTGCTCCAATTTTAACTGCATATTTCACTGCTAGTATGTTGTGAACTTGGGTAGTTCAAATGTAAACGTTCAGGTCCTATTACAGTTAACCAGCAAGATACTTATTTATGGGTGTTCAATTAATCTCGTTTCTTCAGTGACGTCGTGGCACTTATCTGAAAGGTTTTGAAATTTGGCAAATATTTCGACCATAAAGTTTTTAAGTGGCTTTGCATCATGCATTTCTGATACTCTGGAAAGGCGCATCCTACTGGAGCTGATGGGGCTAAGCAGGTTTAGGACTAACAGCATCAATGCTATTGAGTGTGGTATATTAATTAGGGTTGACTCAGAGTTCTGAAATAAATAAGTATTATATTCGTAGTATCCTAGGACGTGAGACTGGAACTGCACTTCGTGGTGTGGAGCACTCGGTCTTTAAATTTATGTATGACAATATATATCTATATACTGTATATATATTTTTTTATATCCAGCTTCTACCTCCAGACAGATTTATAGCCTGTATATTCAATCGCTCAATACGGTGAAGCCAGGAGGTCTTATTCCAGACAGTGAATAAGACATTGAGATACTTTGAGCGCTTCAACCGGCTCGTTCATGGCCTTACTATCGTAGACCACGACGCCTGGCCGGTCCCTCGTGGCCCTGAGCAACATCTGACTCTTCAGAGCTGCCTAGTGCCTCGCCACTATCTCGCCGCCTCACTCACGGTCTCGGACCCTCTCTTTCCCAAATGCTACCTATTGAGCTCTGAAGTTGCTAGGCACTGCCCCCATTAGTATATTTTGAATATAGGAATATTCATACAATGCTAACTTATTGGAGACAGCGAGGGTATTTTATATGGCATGTCGGTGGGCTTTCTGGTAATGCACTTATACCAAGTACAGCACAAATTCCATCCCCAATAATATCTTCCCAATGATATATTGGGATTCGAACCTGGGACCTTAGGATTACCAGTCCAGTGGTAAGAGCACTACATTACACCTTATTTTTATATGTGTGTATATATATATATATATTGTCACATGTGGCAGATTATAGCACTAACTAATTGCCTCATAGTCTTGTGAGATTCTTACATTTACTAATTGATTTAATGTCATATTATCGCACTGCTTTGAACCATCTTATATACAGTATATGGTTAAATTCCCTGTTTAGTTAGTAGTGTGATTATTGTATACTTGATATATGCTTAGCTTTAACCCTTTCCCTGCGGGTGACGTTCTGGAATGCATAGGCAATTTACAGCAATTTCCAGGCTTTAAAAGCCTGTAAAAGCCGTAGAAATCGAGTGTCAGTGGGCGGGAGCACGAGGGACCTCCGTCCAAGCCTCAGAGCAGCCAGCCGCTCACTGAGGGAGACTGGTCTCGCGCGGGTGTCTCAACAGTGTTGCCGAGGGCGGGTGCCCAACCCCGAAAAGGGTTGAAATAGGGGAGCTATCCCCCCCGCCAAAGGCGGCTTTCTAGGGCCTTTCCTAGCTGATGCTGAGAGGATTGGGTTCTAGTCATGTGGTGATGGGCTGGTCTATCAGAGTGAGAACTGAGCAATCTCTGCCATACCCATAGCTTACTCTGACTGTTCCTTTTACTTATATATTTTCTAGATCTCAAGTGACGGCGTCTCTAACGTGGATTGACCTCCCAATCTACCAAGATTGGAAGCCAAAGCGTCACATTTTTCCCTTGCCCCTCAACTTTCTCTTCATAATTGCTGAGGGACACAGGGCCCTGGGTGGGGCTTTGGTTTCCCGGGCATTTCCGCACCCTCCTCAGCTCCCCGCCATGGAGTGGCTTCGGTCACCCAGGCTTTATTGTGGTCGGCGGGGAGGGTTCTGCGGGGGTGCTCGGTTATGGCCTTGGCCTTGCTCAGGGCCTGGGGCTGTTCGGCCAGGCAGCTTGGGGAACAACAACAACAACAACAACAGTGTTGCCGAGCGAGCGAGTGCTAATAATTAGCGAGTTTTCCCGAATGTCTATGGCAACGCTGTGGGTGGACCCCGCCACCTACGAAGCTCGTTCTGGTGTCATTTTGAAGCTATTTTCGCCTAGTTTTCGGCAGAATACAGTTCATTTAATGCAGATACTTGATTATTCATTCAGGAGTGCCTGAATATGCCCTAAATAGCGCAAATAAGCCCGTAGAGAAAGGGTTAATTGAAGGCTTGTCATGTGCTAGTTATTCCATGTTGCACTTCTTGGTAACCCTTTGGCCGCCTCGTGTCCGCGGGGTGGAGTTCTTTCTTCATTCTCTGAGCGAGCTTTGATAGGGTAGGACCTGTGTCGTTTTGGCTTCTGTGCCAACAGGCTACCAGATTAAGCATTACCATCAATGTAAATGTCTCGGGGAATCACAGGGTAGCATTGTAGATTAGATTAAATGATGCTAGAGAATAATCACTTGTCAATTAACTAATTTACATTGTCCCACATATATTTAAGGGAAACTAAATTAAAAGCATTGTTTTATTGTGTACACACATTTCATGTTAAAGCAAGCTCCTCTCATGGAGGCTGTTAGGTAAAATCTGCAGCAGTCCTCAGGCAGGTGGCTTTAGGTGTTCGGTCCTGACAGTTGCACAGTAACTTCCTGCATTTTCCCATAGACAAAATACACACTCTACACATACATACCCCCTCAAATATTTCCCCTTGATTATTGTACTGCAGGTTCGAACGTACTGTACTGCCTAGCTCAAACCTTGTTGGGCAGCACTTATTTGCCTTGTCTTTTTGTGAGCTGCTGGATTCGCTGTAGATTACTCTAATTGCTCCGTATAGTAACTAATTAAATATTATATTTTATTTCACAGCCATTTAACTTTGTACTTTCATTATATCATGTTTTATAGTTAGGCTATCATTTTCAGCGTTGTAATCTTTGCAAAGCAGAGGGTGTGGTGCTTTAGTTAACCCGGCAAGCGCGATAGGCCTCACGGAAGGCTTCCTATAGGGAACGCGATAGGCCTCACGGAAGCAAGACCATAAAAAAAGCTTTCCAAAAAAAAAAAGGGCCTATCAAAACAAAGGAATTTGTCTCTAGGTGAGATAATTCCCCTCCAGTACTCATCCATGTAAATCTCACCCACCCACCTCCCCTCCTTCCCCACCTTATTCCCCCCTCCCTCCCCTCCTCAATTATCACCTATTTTCCCTCTTATTATCATCATTTATCGGTTATTTTTCTCTCCCGCGATAATGTAGCACAAGTGGGTTGCAGAAAAGATCGTTATGTAACACCCAGACACCGGCCCACACTGCCCCGCTCGTCTCAGTTACCTCACAGACAGCGAGAGAGGAGGGTTGCCTGTGACTCTCTCTCGCCTGAGATTATGACCGGGTGGCCAATATCTTCGTTTTTCACCACCCAAATGCTTTTCCCACTTATTTTAGCACTCTTGAAGGTTCATATATACATCATATATGTAAAATAAAAGCATACCGAAAACAAATAATGCTCTATATTGTAAATATAACGAATTCTGTCAGAATCCAAGGCTAGAAATGCACAAATAACTACCCTAGCCCCTAGGTCTATTTAGCGCTTGTCAGGTTAAGTAGCACATTTGGGAGGAGCTTTGCAATTAATACAAAACTGAAGTGATTTATTGGTTTATTACTGAGAGAAGCATTTTATGCAAACAGCTGAACTTTTTTATTACTCTTTGGAAGGGGATCGAGCTGGGGCATTTCTCTCAATAATATCCCGTTGTTGATTGTCATAGGACGGCACAACGTATTGTTAGGGGTAGCATAGGCTATGATTCAGGGCACTGGGTAATAGTAGCATTCTCTTATATTTACCAGCAATCACCCCAGTGCAGTATAATTCTTGTGTTGGGTTAGTAATTATATCTTTTTGGGCAGTTAAGAGTTTTCCATTAGTTTCTTGCTGTTGATTGAGTGTAGTGAGCCAATCATATGTCGACAGTCAGGTTGCATCTTTTTGACTGTAGAGAGCCTGGGATATCATCTGTTGCGTTCCGTTGCCTCAGTGCTCTGGTCTGTTCACGGCTGGCTAGTTTTGCTCGCGTTTAAGAGATGAAGGTGCACAGTTATATTCTACGGGTTTAGTCTCCGAGCAGGTGTAGTATAGTTTAGTAGTTCACCAGAAATCTCCGAGTCGTAACATTATATTGCATTTTACCAAGAAGTTGTCATCAGTCTGCCAATATTGCTTTGGATACACATCATTGCTCAATTTTTGGTTGCCTGATGCTTAATGCCTTGTAGATCCCCTTGAAGTTGTCGACACTTCAGTTATCTTGGTAGCCTGCTGCAAGTTGAAGACCACTCAAAAGTATCCAAGACCACTGACTGATGCTACATTGCCTCACAACATGATAGCCTACTTGGCGCTCCATATTAGTTTCTGCTGCAACTTACTTCGGTTTAATAGCAACAGTAGACAAAACTCTTGGGTTTGTTTGTACTATCCAGTATGATAATATAGAGCACAGTTTTTCATAAACACTTTACTTTAAAAATGTGTAAATCCTCTTTGAAATACTGTAGTACAGTATTTCTGATTTACATACATTAACATACAACTACTGGGAACTTCAACGGCGGGTGCCCAACCCTGAAAGGGGTTGAAATAGGGGAGCTATCCCCCCGCCAAAGGCGGCTTTCTAGGGCCTTTCCTAGCTGATGCTGAGAGGATTGGGTTCTAGTCATATGGTGATGGGCTGGTCTATCCGAGAGAGAACTGAGCGATCTCTGCCATACCCATAGCTTACTCTGACTGTTCCTTATACTTATATATTTCCTAGATCTCAAGTGACAGTGTCTCTTCCGTGGATTGACCTCCCAATCTACCAAGATTGGAAGCCAAAGCGTCACATTTTTCCTTTGCCCCTCAACTCGCTCTTCATAATTGCTGAGGGGCACAGGGCCCTGGGTGGGGCTTTGGTTTCCCGGGCGTTTCTGCACCCTCCTCAGCTCCCCACCATGGAGTGGCTTCGGTCATCCAGGCTTTATTGTGGTAGGCGGGGAGGGTTCTATGGGGGCGCTCCGTTATGGCCTTGGCCTTGCTTGGGGCTGTTCGGCCAGGCAGCCTGGGGAACGACAACAACTGGGAACTTCAAATCTGGACCACACCCAGTGCATATTTTTTTTTATATATATACTGTACTGTATATATATATATTTTTTTGTAGATGGCATTTAACCCCTTCGGTGCGGGCATATTTCCGCCATATTAGGGCTCATTCAGGCACTCCTGATTGATTAGGCAAGTGTCTGAATGAAATTAAATGTATTCAGCCAAAAACTAGAAGAAAATTGCTTCAAAATAACACCAAAATGAGCTTAGTAGCTCGCGGGCTTCACCCACAGCGCTACCATAGACATTCGCTAAAATGAGTAATTATTGCTAATGTCGCGCTACATTTGCCTTTGGCAGTGCTGTATATCTCGCGAGAGCATGGCTCAGAGTCCTCAGTGCCGCGGCCGGCTGGCTGGAGGAAGGACGTGTGGCCTGTCGCGCTCCCGCTCCCTTGCACACTAGATTCTACAGGCATTAAGGGGCTTGAAGAACCTGTAAATTTCCTTATATTGTCCGGACGTTCCAGAATGTCTCCTGCAGCCAATGGGTTAAGGACCTTACAAAGAAAGAAAGTTGATAAAAACTTCACCCGCCCAACATCCACTAAAGGTCTCGGGTGATAGCGCGATCTGACTGTGAACACACTCCCCGGTATTGGTGAAATGAAGAATCTGGTTGCCTGGAGCGGAAGAGTTTGACAAGGCATTGCTAGGGCTATTATTGGTTTTGTTTGCTGTTAAGGCCTTGGCAGTACCACTTGTTTGGTTGGAGTTCTCAGATGCTGAGTTGAAGGTGAGATGGGCACCGTGTACAGAGGTAGAAGATGGCTAGTAGGTTGTTATAGGCTGAAGGTGTACTCGGTGCTTGGGGGTAGCTAGGTACCCCTGGAGATGATCTGTTTTTAGTTTTGAAGAAGGCTGGCCTCTTTCGCTTTTTATGATTGCATTGCTTTTACATTGATGTCTAGTATTTGTCATAAAGTATTGGGTCTTTTAAGTTTTTCTGCATAGAGTTTAGCTTGTCCGGTGCCATATAACCTTGTTGCGGTGCCAGGTTTTCTATCGATCAATCAATCTCTTGGGTTTTCTCAGTTTTCTATGGTTAGAGCAGTGATGGTGAGGAGAGACTCAATTTTTTTAAAGAAGCCACAGCCTCGTATTGGGGATCTTAAATAAACTGGAATTTGAGGTCGTTAATGGCTAGTTATAATTCCGGTTCTGGTCTATTGATGAGTGAAGGTATATTGCTTCTTGTCCATGACTTTCAGGTATATGATGCTGGTTGATTTAGTCATAGTCCAAGGTGACAGACGATGTGTTGCCTGCTGGTTCTATTACGGTACATGTCATATGGTGGTAGGTGGAGAGTAGTTTCAGTGGTTGGTGTGGGATTGTATGGCATATAGTTAGGCTCCTTCATGGCAATATAACCACCTCTGTACTTGAAAAGTACGGTACCCTTCCAGCTCTTTGATGTGAATAATGGCAGAACAATTGCATCAATGTTTTTCACAATCATTTATGGCAAACTAGTGATACGGTAGACGACAAGAGACTTAAAGATGTCCTTAAGCTCACAAGAAAATAAAACTTCCATCATCAAAAGTGTCCTGGCAGACAGTCCACCAACTATATTTTTTGGCTCTAATAGATATAAAGGGCAGTGAATCTTATTAGATCAGTTGCAAAGCTAATCAAGGCTATCTCGAACAGAATGACAACGAACGAGCACTACAGCACCTAGGAAGTGCACTTTCCAGACTACAACTGCTATGTTTTTCAGCATATCTGGCAGTCCCACATTGGCCTTCTCAGTCACACCAATAAGTAACTCCACGGCCGGGATTATCATACTCAACGGGGTCAACTCAGAGATTGTCGAGAAAGCACCGAGTATCATTCTCACAGCTTTAATTAAGTTTGAATTCCAATGTCTACAAACCAGAATTAAGACATACGCTGATGACTACTTTAGTCACTCAAAATCATACTTTCAAGTGGTGATGGCACTTGTATCCGAAGCCTCAGAATAGTACAGTTGAATAATGTTCCAATCCAACGACCACTCAAAATAATTTCCTGAAGAAGTCATGGCACTTTTATCTGAAGCCGCTGCGCTGACTAGTACGGTTGACCAATATTCCAACGACCCTGCCCTGGGTCTCTTACTTTCAATTGTATTTGCAAACTTTGTAGAAATGCTAGCCTATATGTAAGGAGGTTTGTTAACCATACTGGTTACATCCAGCCTTTCGTTATCAAGTATTGCTAGGAATAGTTGTGAGCACAATAGTCAGGGTAGGTCACTCGATTTTTGGCCAGCCAGCATAGGCTGGGGTATGCACACTACTGAGTGGCCTTCCTGTTAGGTCCGTGCGCAAGCGAGGACCTCTAGGGTTTGCTCATGTCGTTCTTGTTGCTTTTAGGGCGACGCTTATTAAAAATTGCCAGCCTAGTCGGAAGTATGCGCTCTACCGAGTGCCCCTCTTGTTCATGTTTCCCTACTGGCCTATTACATTTTTGCTGTTCTCTTGCTTATGGCATCAATCACGCTTACTGAAATATGACCACTTCGTCCACTGCTGGTATTGGTTGACTGTCTAATTTTTCACTCTAATAGCTATATGATTTTGTTTCTGCTACAGTCGACTTGAAAACTTTCTTTAACTGCAATTATTTCAAGTTTCACAAGTGTAGCAGTTGGTCTTATGTTTTTCCAGTCTTATTTACTGTTCGATTGTTTGTAATATATATTGATAACAAAACAAATATATGATTCACTCGAATATATATGTTAATATTTGCTGTTTAATTCAGCACAGTCATATCCATAGTTTGCTGAAAATTATTGACATTTTGTGGGAAATCTAGAGAGCGGGACATCCACTCGACATTACTATGACGTGAAAAAAATATATATAATTAAATATATACTTTTCACCAGCTATTGAAAACCTGTGATTACTTTAAAGGGAAATCTATGATAACTTAAAATTACACAGTTTACATACTAGATTTGTGATGAACTATTTATTTTGACATAATTACACAGTTTACATACTAGATTTGTGATGAACTATTTATTTTGACATAATTACACAGTTTACATACTACTGTAGATTTGTGATGAACTATTTATTTTGACATAATTACAGTTTACATACTAGATTTGTGATGAACTATTTATTTTGACATAATTACACAGTTTACATACTACTGTAGATTTGTGATGAACTATATATTTTGACATAATTACACAGTTTACATACTACTGTAGATTTGTGATGAACTATTTTATTGACTGTACCTTGCGTTGAACTATCTTAACTGCTTTTACGACGAAACATAACGAAACTTATAAATTGATATTAAGGAACACTCGGTTCTTAACATTAATCCTCCATTACAAACCCCAATGTACTTGAATAAATGAATGAAAGCATATGATTCTCTCGGGATTCAAACTCGGGACACCACACCCAGAACATAAGCACCTAAACCATTACACCAACAACACAGTTCATATATACAGTAGGTATACCAAAGCTTTATATTTATGTAATGTGTAAAATTATTTCCAGCCCTCTACAATGCAATCATATATGCTAACTATAATCTCTAGTACTTAATATTAAGCAATCAATGACCGCCATCTTGGAAATGAGTAGACATTTTATAATTTTGGCTAGTTTATTTGTTATTGTAATCTCAGTACCGGTGACATCCTTATCATTATATTTGGGCAACTATTGGACTATTTTATTCAGCTTAGGAAGGACGTCTACCAATTAAAAGGCTACATACCTCGGTTAATCCTTTTAGCTACCATATATCCTTCCTACGCTTCTTATAATAGTCTAAATGTAGCTTGAATCAAGTACGAAAGACGTCACCGTTACAAAAGGGGTTAATCGTGAAATTGGTGCTTGTATCGCTCTTTGAACGACTCTGGCCAAATATATGCTGGACCCTAGAACATAGACTAAGGCCGGTGTCACACATGATATTTTTCCGGCAATTCTTAGGGGCAATTGTTGTCTGGCAGCTTCAAAATATAAGTTCCACAAGAATTTAACTCCCTAACATAATCTACCTGCAATCTAGTATTCGAATATAATGCGAAAGCACCTCAAAATAGTAAGAGAAAAAACGTGCTCATTGACAGTTGCCAGAAAAAGCCCTCGTGTGATACCGGTTTAATTAATAATTAAGGCAACGGTAAGCTGAGGATGGTTGGCGAAACACTTATTACTTCAAGATTAATTTATTCAGAATAATTATATTTTGTGACTAATTTATTAAGCGGCGATCATTTAGAAAACTAGCTCCTTTTTGTTTCTGGCGTACATTTTTCAGAGGCTGGGTTTTTTGTGCTTATTTCAATTATTGATAGTAATTTCTTGTGTAGTTTATGTTCTAGGTAAAATCCATGAGTAGCACATTGTACCTTGTTTAAAGTTTTGTAATTAAAACATATATTTCTAATGGACTAATCTAATACTTTAGCGTTGCACTGAAGGTGTAATAATTCTACTTAATGTTACTGATGCATCTGATGTAAATAAATGGATTTTACCTACTGTATTAATGTATTTGTTACCGTGGTGTATGAGGTGAGCACTCTACAAGGTAAGGGTACTCTTAAGGGGAGGTATTTAGTTTCTTCCCTAGAACTCCAAGCTTAAAATTACACCCCCTAGACCCCCTTTCAGGATAAATTTGTACATTTTTCGGTAGAAAAATGTCCCGGCCAAAGGCCGGTTCCTCTCAAATTACAGGCTCGCCATCGCTCGCCAGGAAAAAATCGACACCTAAATGGCACGAAAGTTCTTAAAATTGACAGAAATGGGACGAAAGTTCTTAAAATCGCCAAACTAAAGGGGGCGAGCGTCTTAAAATCTAAAAAGCAATGGGGCTAAACATGAGAGAGAAAGGGGTCAAGAAAAAAATCCCTCAAGTGGAGATCTCTCCTTAAGCCATTCTATATGTGGTTTGGCTTCGACTATTCACTGTGTAATTAACTGGCGAGGAAGTGGTAAAGTGGGTTTGTATGGAGAACCGATATTATATGAATTACTGTACTTGGTTGTGTGGTAGCCAATTCTATGATGCAATTATTACTGGTTTATATGTATTATATATGTATTATATATGTATTATTTGCTTGTGATATGTTTATACAAGAAATGACTCAATCGGCCTCTGAAAAATTGAACTGAATTGTCTTGAATTTATAAATATTAAATTGTTGTCCACGAACCTAATATTATTTTTCATAGGGTCACACAAAATTAGTATGAGATTGTTTTTGTATTATAATATTAATTTAAATGTTCATATTTTTGTTCATGGACTCCGCTCCATATAAATGATTCAGAAGTTCAGAACTCAATATTTATCCTTAGTTTTGATATTTGCATTAGCCTAAAAGCTATCTCCACTAAAGTTTTTAATTGTTGAGATGGTTATTCAGTAGACAATCCAGACTTCCCAATTGCGAATTCCAATTAGATTTACCAAGAGATTCGAGAAAGTGACTTCTATACGTATGTTTTCTATTCAGTACAAATGTTTTCTAAATAGTACATATTATTATGTTTTCTAGATGATCGCCATTATAGTGTTTGCCAACCACCTCAAATGGAGGCCTTTCAGCTTACCGTCAGGAGCAACCCACCACCCCACCGGCGTCACCCGTCTGTCAAGTATTAACGCCAGTTTCACATGATCGCTATTGCCCTTAACATTTATACTCAACACTGGTCTGGTAGCTTGTGAGGTCAACCTTTTAAGATATTTTAGTTATCTAAATTCATCAATCATCAGTCTAGTTTCCAATTATAATGTAAAACTTGCAAGATAAACAAACCAAAACTGGGACGACACAAGATAAATGCAAATAACTAATCAAAATCGCTATGTGGAAATAATGCTTAATTAAATAACATTTTGAAATAAAAGAACACAATCCATTGCCAATTATTCCAGAAATGTTGATCCTTGAATGTTGACTATAAAAGCTCTGGTGTGATACCGGCTGTATTGGTGTTAATAGTGTTTCTCTTGGCGGACTTGTACTGTAGATGAGGCCGGTATTAGTCTTTGCTATCCTGGGCCAGATTTTGAGATTTTGTTCTTTGAATTTTAACTTCTATATTCATTAATTTCCAGGCATCTGTTTTAGAATTTGCATTTTATTATGGTAGGCTAGTGGTTTGAATGGTGCTGTACAGTGAATAATTTTTCTTTAAAATCTCTTAATCATTTGTAAGTAAATTTAACAATTCACTTAGTTTGTGAATAATTTTATTTCCTTAAAATCTATCGCTCATTTGTAAGTAAATTTACCAATTCACTTAGTTTCCACCATCAATTTCTTTACTCTACTTGTATAATCATAAATCAGTAAAAATTGCACGATTAATGACATATTGTAAATTAGTCACGCAAGAGAACACTACTGTACAACGGTAAGGTGAATTGACTTTCTTACTTAATGTTAAATAACCGAATTATGTGGGAACATTTTTGTTTACTCGTGTTTTTGGGGGTGGAGGATTATTCGTGGAGGGACGGGGGCGTAGGATGGCGTGAATGGTGGAGAGAGAGTGGACTAGAGGGAGATGATTGTACTGAAGGAAGGAAGGGGGGTGAAAGAGAGTGAGAATGTAATGGAGTGCTGAGTGAGAGATAGTACGAGTGAGATAGTACGAGTGAGAGATAGTACGAGTGAGAGATAGTGTGAGTGAGAGATAGTACGAGTGAGAGATTGTGAGAGATAAAAGTGAGAGAATGAATGGGATGGGTGGGCAGTGCTAAAGAAAAAGGGGCGGGATAGAGATCTGTGTATTGCTTTATTACTGAATAGATTGTTGATTTTCCTATATATGTTATCTATTATTTTACGTTACAAATTATTTGAAGAGGGAGAAGGCCAGCTAATACCGATATCAACACTGAGCTGGAAGATCACTTTAGTTAACAAGCTGAGCCCAATAATTGCATTCTAAGTGTTTTGGTACGCTTAGATACTTGTCGCTTCAAAAGGTCGATATAGTAAGGCGTCATTGTAGACATAAAGGCTATGTCTGGTGGCGAAGAATCTGATATTTTTTTAGAATCTCAATCAAAATGTACTTCTCGTATAGAAGAACATTTGTGGAAGAAGTGGACTTAGGCCTCATGATTGGGGGACACCACTATAAAAGAAAACGGGCTGGGTTGCCTACCTCTTGGTGGTCTGGAAACGGCAACAAACATAAGATTGATACAGAGAGCACATATCTCCGGCATACGTGCACTCTTTTAGAGCGGTATGGTATTAAATCTTTACCAAATTGACATGGCATATGCTTCCTATCCCTCTCATACCCTCAAGTCCCTTTCTTTAGATTTAATCATTACGAAAATTGTACGAAAATGATACACACATTTTTGACATGAACATTTGGTATTCAGTGGTTGCCAATAGTGTATTTATCTGTTCATAAGACAGTTTTTGAGATGTAATTTTAAATTCTTTGAATTTATAGCCCACGTCCCTCATTGGCTCAATAAAATCATGTCCAGAACTCACGTGATGTGGGCATAACACACTTATCTTCTTCTGTCACTTATTACCAATTGGGGCAGATATTTACCTTGCTGTTTTCAATGCATCTCGATCTCAATGTCTTCATCTAATTATGCTCGCCACAATCGTCCCTAAGACTATACCTTATTCTTCAACATACCACTTAACCTCCCCTTCTTTTAAATATTCATGGGATTTATTTTCTCTCTAACCTTTCTACCAAGGACCTTATTACTATTCTTTTAAATCAGTGTCCCAGATGTTAGGCATGTTCAGCCTTCTCTGGGGGTTCTTCATCCCCCAAAAGATTCATGCACTTTACATTGGTACTTTTTTTCCCCTTATGTCGAGTACTATTTGCATGTGTGGGGAGGATCCAATCATACAACAGTTTTGAAAGGATAAATTAAAAAAAAAAAAAATCTTCGCGTCAATCTATCCCCTCATACTAATTCTTTCCAACCTCTCTCCATTCTTAATGTTGCACATTTATCTTCTATCACTATTACAATAATCAAAGTTGTTCAGAGCTTTCTCGGAATTTTCTCCCACCTTACGAAGGCTAGGTGGTAGTCGCCTTTTACCTCATTGCAGCATTCTATTCAGCTCCCTAACCCAAGAGTGAACTGATTTTCAATCTTTCTTCCACTCAACTTGCAAAATATAGACCTCTCTTCCTCAGGCATGTTGATTCCAATCTACTGTAACTTGAATTTGGCTGTCTGTCTCTCTTTCATATTGAACAGACACTAACAACAGACAGTCAGATCGTGTGTCTCCTTAAAAACAACACACACACACACACACACACACACACACACACACACACACACACACACACACACACACACGAGTAAGCTTCATTCCTTAACAGATATACAAAGGATAACTAGCAACACTATATCTACTGAACCTTACGAGGCTGTTTGTAACTAAACTAACGATCCTATGTGAGAATAGGAACAAAATTGACACCTATATGGCAAGATAGGTCTTAAAATTGACAACGAAATGGAACTAAAGGTGTTAAAATCGCCAAACTAATGGACTGAACGTCTTAAAATGTCAAAACTAATGGGGCTAAACACGAGGGAGAAAGGGGTCCCGAAAAACGAACCCCCCCCCCCCCGTGTAAAACTACGCATGTCATTGTGTAGTAAGGTATCGGCTGACCTCGACTTAACTTATAGGTAACATAACTGGTGCACCTGCACATTATATTAAACCGTACTGTACCAGGGACGTTGTTTTCATTATATTCTGGCAACTATTAGACGATTTTATTCAGCCTAGGTAGAACGTCTATCTATTTACAAAGGCCCAATCCCCTTTTTTATAAACAAGACAGCAAAAATAGGGACAAAGGAAGAACGTATACACATTAAAAAGCTACAATCTCAATTAATCCTTTTAGCTACCATATATCCTTCCTAAGCTTCATAAAATCGTCTAAATATAGCGGAAATCCCTAGATTTCTCAATAAAATATAATTACAAAATAAATGCGTTGTCAGATCTCAGGGTTAACAAGCGGGAAGTATTTTTTGTGTACCTGTTGTGGGAGGTGCAGCGGTCACAGTTTTTATATACAACGACGCACGAGTCATTTTTCACCCTAGCAGTTTAGAGATATGGGTGAATATTTGAATGATGAATACATGAAAATAAAAATAGAGAAATAAACAAACAAAATAAACAAACAATAAATAAATGAAGTAGTTTTATATATATATATATATATATATATATATATATATATATATATATATATATATATATATATATATGACATGTGAATAGAACAATACATCACTGCACTGATGCAGTACGATAGTTAAAGGTCAAAGAAGGAAGGAAGGGAGGACAAAGAAAGAAACCGTAAGAAAGGGTAAATAAATTAAAATGTGAGGAGCCAAGGAAGAAAATAAGACTAGAATAAAGGAGTAAGACCAAATAAATATATCTTATAATAATAATAAAGTTGGTGGATAATTAAGTTTACCCTGACCTTGGTTGGGGTCGGTGATCACAACACGTCTGAGAGTGAAGGTAAGCTGTCTGTCGTTAACCCTTTTAGTACCGGTACCGTCCTATGACTTTATTTTGGCTACTAAAAGACGAATTTATTCAGTTTAAAAAGGGCCTCCAGCAATTAACAGGCTACGAACCATCTCGCTTAATCCTTTTTACTACCACAAATCCTTCTTAAACTGCACACAATCGTCTATATGTAGCTAGAATAATATGAAAAAGACGTCGCCGGTACAAAAGGGGTTAAGGGGGGATGGTTCGCTTTTTCTGGACCTCCTCCCTCATGTTTAGCATATTAGTTTTGAGATTTTAAGACGTTCGTTCCGTTAGTTTGGCGATTTTGAGACCTTTACCCCCATTCCGGGTGGATGGGACTCTTTAGCCTTGGTCGGCAACTCATCTAGGGGAGACAACCTTATACAAATCCGGGTAGATGGGAAGCGTCAGCCTTGGTTGGCAACCTGTCTAGGGGAGTAAACCTGATACAAATCCGTACTGCTTACCTAAGGGTAAGGCAGGTTAGTGGATGGATTAGCCGAACACCACTGTAGAAAAATAGTGCTAACAAGATACACAGAGGGCCTCGGAGTCGGATGGATCCTAAATTGAGTGGTCAATCCTGTAAGTCCTTCACTAAACTGGCTCGGGTTGTCCCTCTCACAGGGAATAGATCCGCTTGGGGGTATTCTGTGTATGGCCACCCTCGTAAGGGGAGTAAGGCGTCCGGCAATAGATAGATAGACAGACCCCCATTTCTTTGTCAATATTAAGACCTTTCGTGCCATTTAGGTGTTGATTTTTTCATAATTTCTTCTAATGATGTACTCTAAGCCCTCTCCGGGCTTAATACTAAGAAGGCGTACGGACTGAATGGTGTTCTGTTGTACTCGATAATTCTTCTTCCGTGCTGACTCCCTGCCTAGGCAAACTCTTTCGTTTCTGTCTTTCCTCTTAACATCTTTCCTTTTTACTCGAAGTTTGGTCTTATTCAACATGTCCTACAGAAGGGTGACCGCTCGCAGCCCTCCAACTATCGTCCAATTGCTCTCATTTCTTGCATCTCTAAAGTTTTCGAAACTATTCTTAACTCCAAATTTCTTAAGCATTTATCTTCCCATAATTTACTTTCAGATCGCCAGTATGGTTTCCTTAAGGGCTGCTTTACTGGTGATCTCTTTCCATATCTAACTCTTGGTCATCCTCCTTTCGGGACTTCGGTGTGACTTTTTCTATTGCACTAGAGTGACTAGACATATCGAATGCCTTCAATAGAGTCTGGTACAAATCTCTCATTTCCAAACTACTCTCCTTCGGTTTATATCCCTCTATCTGTAATTTTGCCTTTAATTTCCTTTTAGACCGCTCCACAGCTTCAGTTGTGGATGGCCAGCTCTCACTTCCTCAGCCTATCAACTCCGGTGTTCCTCAGGGTTCTGTTCTGTCTAGAATTCTCTTTCTAATTATATATTTATGATCTCAACTGTTCCTCTAGTCCTATCCACTCATATGCTGATGATTGTAACTTACACTCACATCAACCCAGCATGCAATCACTCCAAAACTCATGTTACGGGACCATAGAGCGCCTATCTTTTGATGTATCAATTATTTCTGATTGGGGCAGAGAAAATCTTGTTACTTTTAATGCCTCCAAGACCCAATTTCTCCCTCTATTTCTCCATCACAATCTTCCGCAAGACTATAATTTATTCTTCAAGAACACACAAATCAACCCTTCGTCTTCTCTCAATATTCTAGGTGTCATTTTTATCCGACCATTCTTGGAAAAATCATATTGCCACTCTTGCTAAAACAGCTCCCCAAAAGTTAGGTGTGCTCAACTGTCTCCGTGGGTTTCTCACCCCCGCACAGCTTCTTGCTCTGTATCGGGACACAGTGCGCCCCCTGTATTGAGTATTGTTCGCATGTGTGGGAAGGCTCCACCCATACCGCATTTCTCGAATGAGTAGAATCCAAAGCATTTCGCCTTAACTCACTTCCTCCTACTATCTCTTTCTACACGCCGCAATGTTGCATCTCTTTCACTCTTCTACCGCTATTACAACAATCGGTGTTCTTCATAGCTCTGTCAGTGCATACCCCCCTCCCTTGCGGCGAGCTCGAGTCACCTGCCTTTCAACACAGTCCCACTCCTATTCTGTTCAGCTCTCCAACCTAAGAATTGGGAAATTTTCTGTCTGTCTTCTACTCAACAAGTGAACTCTGGAACTCTCCCTCAATCAATCTTTCCTCCATCCTATGACTTAAACTGCTTTAAAGTTGGTGTGTCCCCAACGTCTCTTGAATTTGTCTTTGTCACTCTTTTGGCTTTGGGGGAGATACTCGTACAGGCAACCTGCCTTTTGTCTCCTTCATACACATAGAAAAGAACAAATATCTAAGATCAACAGGTAGAAATAGTAAGGATTTTAATGGACATAAATTGGCCCTGACAATATTTGTGGAGTTTCTGCTAATATAAAGCCATCCATCAAATGAATCTGATAAATATTGAGGACGTGTGCTTCATGTGAGGTCGCGCATTGAGAATGGAAGGTATTACACACATAGCACATCATTATTCCATAAAGGTAATATCATAAATGCACCTTCAGACTATCGATTTAATCCCAGTCACCACTTCACAGCATTTGTATCAGGTTCACGTCTCCATAACCGTACAGTCAAGAGCTTAAATGGAGATGCACCCATTTGACTCAAGTGTCGAACACAAAGGAGACAATGCAATGCTATATTATAACCCAGATGCTTCAGAACTTTAAAGGTTCAATGATTCGAATTGATGTAATCGTATACCGGTATATACTCATGCTTGTACAACATTCGGCACAAATAGCTGTACACGTACATTATGATAATCTTGAAACAGTGAACATTAATTGAGACAAATTAAAACTCCGGCATGTGTTTAAGGGAATGATTAACCCTTCAGTACCGATGACGTCTTTTTACTATTGTTCTTACTATATTTAGATTATTTTCAGCAGTTTAAGAAGGATCTGTGGTAGTAAAAAGGGTTAAGTGAGATAGTTTGAAGCTGTTGATTGTTGAGGGGCCCTTTTTAAACTGAATAAAATCTTCTAATAATAGCCAGAATAAAATTAAATGGACGTTGCGGTACAGAAGGGGTTACACATGTTTAGTCAGTATGATAGAATTAAGAAAATTTGTAACACCTATATCTATCGGTGATTATACACTCAGGAACATAAGTGGAGGCCTTAAAATCTATTATGAACGGCATAACTAAATCTCATCAACACCTATTCAAGGGACTGGGGTTCTCGAAAAGGGGCTCCAGTCCTGACGCTATTCTAGACTTCCAGTGTGCTGGCTTAATAATTCAGAAGGGTTGATAGCCTCTGAAGTCCTATTTTAACTAACTCGTACCTACTATGTGCAATTTGTGGGTTCGTTGGAACTCTCGCCCAGCATCAGTCTTTCCCTCTTCCTATGACTTAAATTGCTTCAAACTCAGTGTGTCCAGGCATTTTGGCTCGAACGTCCCTTGATTTTGGCCCTGTCACTCTTTCAACTATGGGGGAGGCACTCGCTATAGGCAGTTATGCCTTTTACCTCCCTCAATCACATAGATTTTTTTATTTTTTTTTACACCAACCAACTTCACATCTAAACTCATTAATGAAGTCAACAAATACATGTGTCACTCCGAGGACTCGAACCCAGGATACTCACATCGAAATTCCGCGCACTATGCATTACGCTATCAAGACAGTTACTTTGGGGATTCAGAAAGGGCAATGACTGTTCAGTACATGCATATTTCTAAATACAACAGCAATGGATGAATAATAAAGATAGCTATTAAGAAACACATTTTATTGTTATAATGAATAGGCCTACTGATTGTAAATCAGTTTAAAGCAGCAGACAAATTTATCTCCTATTGATATGTAAGGATGAAACTTACAATGTTTCACCTGGTGGATGACAAAGATGATAGTAATAAGTGTCAAAGGAAGACGGAGGACAAAGGAAGTATTTAGAGGGGAATGGGGATGATTTTGTTTTTTTTGCCTGTTTATATATACAGTATATGTATAATTAGTTTCATTGCTAGAATTCCATCAAGCGTTAAAAAATACACTTCTAGATAAATTTGCAATTTGTTTTGGTATAAAAGTGTTGAGGTAGTGCGGAGATCAGTGGTGACCGTAGCCAACACTGTGGATAACACCTCCATGGGGCAGGTGGGTCTAGTAGTGAATGTGACCTCAGTGATGGTAGTGACCTCCTCCATGACCTCCGCCATGACCTCCGCCATAGTGACCCCCTCCATAGTGACCTCCTCCATGATGACCTCCTCCATGGTGACCTCCTCCATGGTGACCCCCTCCATGGTGACCCCCTCCATAGTGACCTCCTCCATGATGATCTCCTCCATGATGATCTCCTCCATGGTGACCTCCTCCATGGTGACCCCCTCCATAGTGACCCCCTCCATAGTGACCCCCTCCATAGTGACCCCCTCCATAGTGACCTCCTCCATGATGACCTCCTCCATGATGACCTCCTCCATGATGACCTACTCCATGATGACCTCCGCCCAGGAAACTATGCAGTAGACCCCCTAAGAGGCCCCCCCTCCTCCTGGCATCAGGTTGTGCCTCAGGGGAGGGGAAGGCTACCGCTGCTGCTGCCATCATCACCACCAACACCAAAGTCATCACCATCTGGGGACAATATTATCATTATATTAACACTTACGCTGCGGGCCTATTTCTGCCTATTTCCGCCATATTAGGGCTCATTCAGGCACTCCTGATTGATTAGGTAAGTGTCTGAATGTAATGAAATTTATTCTGCCGAAAACTAGAAGACAATAGCTTCAAAATTACACCAAAACGAGCTTCGTCAGCGCTACCATAGATATTCGCCAAAATGACCAATTATCGCTAATTTCGCGCTACATTTTTCTTTGGCAACACTATATCTCGCGAGACTCTGACTCAGAGGCCTCAGTGCCGTGGCCGCCTGGGTGGGAGAAGAACGTGTGGCCTGTCGCGCTCCCGCTCCCTCGCACTCAATTCTACAGGCTTTAGAGGCTTTAAAAGCCTGTAAATTGCCATGACGTTTGGGAACGTCTTCCGCAGGGAGAGGGTTAAACACGGTCCCCAACAAGACAGTGTGTTCTGGTCCAATCCAGAGTGAGGTTTGGCATCCTCTACCCTACCTCCGACATTCAGAATGAGTGTCCAAACTTTTAATCCACTACACCACGGCGTGAATTAAAAATTGAAATACATTCTCAAAGTAGGATTTCCCTTCTTAATATAAATAGGAAAAGGTTAAAATTCCTTTATCACGCCGTGGTGTAGTGGATTAAAAGCTTGGACACTCGTTCTGAATGTCAGAGGTTCGAGACCGGCTGAGAGTATATAAAAAATTATTAGATCACGTGTATTTGTGAGATATACTTTATATTAATGACTCGTGTTTGGCGGGGTGATAATTAATACGAACTCTCTATAACCCGAATTGCGAGGGGAATCTTGTAAAAATCCCTGTATGGGATCCTGGAATATGGATCCTACGACTTGTGCATCAGTTGAAATACATTCTCCAACTAGGATTTCCCTTCTTAATATAAATAGGAAAAGGATAACATTTCTTTATCACACTGTGGTGTAGTGGACTAAAAGCTTGGACACTCGTTCTGAATGTCGGAGGTTCGAGAGATACATATACACATACCAGCAACTCCTAGCGAGGAAACTAACAAAATACAAAAATAAATAATTTAAATAAATAACACATACCCCTTTACAAATATTTATGGCTAGTGTGTGTGTGTTTGAGATGGTATATACCCCTTTGATTAATGAAGGTCCTGCTTAACCCTTTCAATACGATGGTGCCTTTCTTCCTTCTATTATGGCTATTAGTAAGCGATTTTACTCAGCTTACACTTTAAAATATAATAGATATGAAACCAGTAACCCAGGTGACCATAATAGTTAAACCATTTGGGGGATGGTTCACTTTTAGGGCGATTTTTGCATGTATTCATTATTTTTCTAGTTTCCTCCCTAGACCTCCATCAAAATTAAAAAAAACATCCCCTTCTAGATTAATTGGTACATTTTTCGGTAGAAAAATTTCCCGGCCAAAGGCCGGTTCTTCCAACACTACAGGCTCACTATCGTTCGCCAGGGAAAAAATCGACACCTAAATAGCTCAAAGGGTCTAAATGTTGACGAAGAAATGGGGCGAAAGGTCTTAAAATCGACTAACTAATGGGGCAAGCATCTTAACATCTGAAAACTAATGGGGCTAAACATGAGGGAGAAAGTGCTCCAGAAAACCGGCCCATGTCCCCCTAAATAGTATATTGGCGGCAATACATTCATCGCATACAAGAATAGAGAGATCAATCACCATCAATATACCCAAAGATTGTATTATGTACCTTTTGCATATCCTCTTTAATACACTTGATTATGTATATCCAATAGTTGATCTTGTACAGTCGCGCTAATAAGTCATGACCCAGCTGTCATTACGTTTGGCTTGCTTTGTGCTGTATTAATGTCTGTCAGATGTTGAATAGGTTGGGTAAGTGCAGGAACATGTTTGTGTATTGCACTTGTTATGAAGAAATGAAGCTTAGTGCTGATACCAATTATTGATCAAAACATACTTGGTTCCGAGACATCACTTATTAGCGCGACTGTACGCTGTTAAAATCTACCCATAAAATATAAAAAATAGGATAACATTGAGGACCACTATCGAAAACCTTATGCAACATTAGTCCTTTAATTGCGTATTGCATTAAAATCACGATATTAATAACCATTAATAACTGGTGAAATCGACGGCTCTACCCTATTACAATTAAATAGGCCATACCTCTTGGAACATTATCCTCTATAACTCACAAACGACTGTACTAATAGAGCTAATATGTCTACCATTTGGGAAGGGTCAGCCAGGGAATAAGTGTGGAAATGTACAGGCCATTAGCTCTGGCCCCTTTTCAGTTACAGAGGTTAGGGTTCACGATTTCTAGTCTCTTTCCCACACACCTAAATTACCTCTTATGTACCTTGATTTTGGCTATCATTCTTTCAACCTTGGGGGAGCACACTTGTTACAGGCAGGTCTGCCTTTTGCCTCCTTAAGGGGAGGTATTTAGTTTGTTCCCTAGACCTCCATCAAGCTTAAAATTACACCCCCTTGAGTCCCTTTCAAGATAAATTTGTACATTTTTCGGTAGAAAAATGTCCCGGCCAAAGGCCGGTTCCTCTTAAATTACAGGCTCGCTATCGCTCGCCAGGATAAAATCGACATCTACATTTTTCTACCGAAAAATGTACAAATTTATCTTGAAAGGGGCTCAAGGGGGTGTAATCTTAAGCTTGCAGGATATCTAGGGACCAAACTAAAAACCTCCCCTTAATCTGGGGAACCTAATTGACCACTTGCGAGTTTCAGGCTGTAAGGAAGTTGGAGCTGTAGACCTCGATATTGAATATGCATGGAATAATAATGTAGGTTCTGGTGGCTAAAGAGTATGTTGCATTGGGTGTTATGTTTTTATATTGTGTAGTACAACCGCATTTTAGTTGGAAATTCTGCTAAATATCGATATCTACAGCTCCAACTTCCTTATAGTACGAAACTCGCAAGTGGTCAATTGTGCGCTCCCCCCCCCCTCCCCCCCCCCCCCCTTCCCCTGTATATAATACTTGAGACTTACCGTCTTCATGTTGTTGTTTATGGTGAGGAGGAAGGAAGCGACAGTACAGGTGGTGGTGGTGGTTGTTGTTGTTCAGGGTGAGACTGCTGGCGTAGGTATGGTTGCTATCACCCCCCTGCTCCCACTCTTATATAAAGCTACACGTGTTGTGAAGGACACTGGTTCGGGGGGGAGGGGGAGGGAGGGGGTCGTAGATGAGGAGAAGAGGGGGTGGTGATGGTTTCGTAGATGGTGGGTAGGTGTGATGGGAGGGGGGTTGCATATGGTGGGGAAGGGAGGATTTTTAGATGAGGGGGGGGGAGGTAGTTGTGGTTAGGGGTGAAAAGGAGGGGGGAGGTGGTGTGAAGGAGGGAGGATTTGTAGATGACGGGGGGGAGGTAGTTGTGGTAGTTGTACAAAGGAAATCAAGCAACAACAGGTCTAGTGACCCTTCTAGGCTGCTTGCCCTCCAAAACACTGAGGATCAAGTGTCCAAACAGTGGTTTAGAGTGGGTAAGGGAACATTGGAAAGGGAACTGCTGCCCTGGAACTAATGTCCGTGGCAGGATTAGGAAGTTAGTAGGGGACAGATGGGTTAGTAACTGAGGGGAGGATAAAATAAAGTTATTCATTTACAAACGCAGTCAGTCGCGGGTTTGATGCGAGATATTTGTCTAGGCGAAGTTTAAATGAATCAACGGTGCTGCAGTCTATAACATCTCGGGGAAGACCATTCCATAAGTTGACAACTCGATTGAAGACATTTTTAGCTTAGTGTGAGTTAAAAGATTTACCAATAATTTTGCACCCGTTTCCCCGCGTGTAATTAGATTGGTCGATAGTGAAGTACTTACTACAGTTCATATTATCGATGCCTTTGATGATTTTGAACACTTGGATTAAGTCGCCTCTTAATCTGCGCTGTGTTAAAGGAAATAGATTTAATTCTCTAAGACGCTCCTCGTATGGTTTGTTCTTTAGGCTAGGTATCATTTTGGTAACTCTACGTTGAACTCGTTCTAGCTTTATTTCTTTTTGGTAATAAGGGCACCAGGATTGAACGCAGTATTCCAGAAGAGGGCGGACTAAGGAATTGTAATGGGTTAGGATAACGTTTTTGGATTTATGCTCAAATGACCTGCCTATAAAGCCAATTATTTTGTTTGCCTTCTTAACAACTTTTGAACATTGTTGACTCGGTTTTAGGTTACTCGATATTGTTACTCCCAGATCGGTTTCTCTGTTTACATTCTTAAGCTGAGTGCCATTCATCAAATAGTTTGCTTTCTCATTTTGGTATCCGATATGTAGTATATACTTTACATTTATCCGCATTGAAACTCATTTGCCAAATTTGGGCCCATGACAACTTATCTAGATTGTGTTGCATATCGTCAACTTGTTCTTTTGAGAGTACGCTATTTGCAATTTTTGTATCGTCAGCAAATTTTGAGATTGTACAGGTGAGACCCTCATCTATGTCGTTGATGTAAATTAGATAGAGAATTGGTCCTAGTACCGATCCCTGGGGTACCCCGCTACTGACATTGGTATGAGGGGGTGGAGGTGGGATGGTAATTGTGGTAGTTGTAGTTGAGGTGGGGGTAGCCGTGGTTAGTTGTGGTACTTGTAGATAAGGGGGGAAGGTAGTTGTGGTAGTTGTAGATGAGGGGGGAAGGTAGTTGTGGTACTTGTAGATAAGGGGGGAAGGTAGTTGTGGTAGTTGTAGATAAGTGGGGAAGGTAGTTGTGGTAGTTGTAGATAAGGGGGGAAGGTAGTTGTGGTAGTTGTAGATGAGGGGGGAAGGTAGTTGTGGTAGTTGTAGATGAGGGGGGAAGGTAGTTGTGGTAGTTGTAGATAAGGGGGGAAGGTAGTTGTGGTAGTTGTAGATGAGGGGGGAAGGTAGTTGTGGTAGTTGTAGATAAGGGGGGAAGGTAGTTGTGGTAGTTGTAGATAAGGGGGGAAGGTAGTTGTGGTAGTTGTAGATGAGGGGGGAAGGGTGGGAAGGTAGTTGAGGTTATGGGTGAAGAAGAAAATTATTTAGAAATGTGCAGTACATTAAATAGTCAGTTTCTTTCCGTTTTCACTAATGAAAATTTGGCATAGATTCCAGAAGTCAATATGGTACATAGTGATAGTATAGAAAATATGTCAAGTACAGTTAGTATAAGTAGAAATGATGTGCTTAAGTAAATTGACAGACTGAAACCTCAAAAATCGCCTGGTCCTGACGAGGTATATGCTAGAGTATTAAAAGAATGCAGAGATGAGTTAAGTAGTCCATTAGCATTTTTATTTAACAAGTCATTAGAAACAGGTTTAGTTCCAGAAGCTTGGAAGCTTGCAAATGTAGTTCCGATCTTCAAAAAAGGTGATAAATCGATAGCATCCAATTACCGTCCCATTAGTCTCACATCAATCATAGGAAAGTTGCTAGAGTCTATTATTGCTAGGAAAATTAGAAGCCACTTAGACAAATTTAACTTAATAAATTCTTCTCAGCATGGATTCACTCAGGGACGTTCTTGCCTTACTAATTTCCTTAGCTTTTTCTCAGAGGTATATGAAGCAGTAGATAGTGACAAGTCATATGATATTATATATTTAGATTTCAGTAAAGCTTTCGACAGAGTCCCTCATGAGAGATTGATGAGAAAGGTTGAGGCACATGTAATAGGTGGTCGTTGTTTGGATGGATTAGGTCATGGCTAATTGGTAGGAAACAGAGAGTCAGCATAAATGGTACCAAGTCAGAGTGGGGAGCAGTCAAAAGTGGTGTCCCCCAGGGATCGGTATTAGGTCCCCTGTTGTTTCTTATATACATAAATGACCTAGATTTAGGTATAACTAGTAGGATAAGTAAATTCGCAGACGATACTAAAAAGGGGAGATCAATTGATTCAGATAGCGATATAGAGTGCCTCCAAAGGGATCTAGATACTTACATGAATGGTCAGTAAATTGGCAGATGAAGTTTAACATTGACAAATGCAAGGTATTAAAGATAGGGAAGATGCAAACAAATGTTAAATATAAACTAGCTAATTTAGAATTAGAAAATTCAGACTGCGAGAAAGATCTAGGTGTGTTTGTTAGCAATGATTTGAAGCCTAGAAAACAGTGTATAAGCGTTCGTAATAAGGCAAACAGGATTCTCGGGTTCATCTCTAGGAGTGTGAGTAACAGAACTGCTGATGTTATCTTAAAACTTTACTTGTCATTAGTGAGACCCCATATGGATTATGCTGTTCAATTTTGGTGTCCTTATTACAGAATGGACATAGATTCATTGGAGAGAGTACAGCGTAGAATGACAAAAATTATCCATAATATTAGAAATCTTCCGTATGAAGAAAGGTTGAAGAAATTAGGTTTACATTCGTTAGAGAGATGCAGAGTTAGAGGGGATATGATAGAGGTGTTCAAGTGGGTTAGTGGGATTAACAAAGGGGACATGACAAATGTACTAAAGCTCAGTGATAGCGAAAGAACTCGTACCAATGGTTTCAAATTAGATAAATTTCGTTTCAGAAAAGATATAGGCAAATATTGGTTTGGTAACAGAGTTGTAGATGGGTGGAATGGACTACCAAGTGCTATAGTGGGATTCAAAATGATAGGGAGCTTTAAGATAAAATTGGATAAGCATTATGGACGAGAAGGGTTGGGTGTGAAGGGGGATCAGCCGGGTTGGGCCAATCAGCGCTCTGCAGACCCCGTAATCCTGCGTTAATCTCTAACCGTTTTGGTAAGATGATCCTCAGGGTATTAGAGTGTTGAGCCTATAATTGGGGTTGTGTGGGACAGGGATCTGCCTTGCTTAGGCCAATCGGCTTTCTGTAGACTCCCATTTTCTTATGTTCTTATGTTCTTATAAGAACATAAGAACATAAGAAAATGGGAGTCTGCAGAAAGCCGATTCGCCTAAGCAAGGCAGATCCCTGTCCCACACAACCCCAATTACAAGGCCCAAATCCAAGCTTTAGGATTATTTTTTGAGTCATTGGCAACCTTAATTTCATAATTTCTTTTTTCTTTCCTAATATCCTTTTTTACCTGTCTTGATAGATTCTGATAGTAAGCAAGTAGGTGAATTTCGCCTTTTCTAATTTTTCTATATATTCCTCTCTTTTGTCCTAGAAGATCTAATAGTCTATTATTCATCCATTTGGGTTGGTTCTGTCTTGATCTAAATTTTCTTTTGGGGATGTATTTATTTTGTGCATTGAATACTGACTTGATAAAATTATCGTATGTATCTACCAAGGTTGACGTCTCTTCCTGACTTAAGATGACAGGTGCCTGAGAAGGGGTACACTCATTTGGACACCTGGATCGACTTAATTTTTTGACCATAGGGTCCGCTGATAGGGCTCTTCTTAACCCACCATAATTGGCTTTTCTAAAGTCAGGTATTAATGTTGTATTTTCTCTGGTATTACCTTTCCATTGTATATTAAAATACACAGAATTGTGGTCACTATTTCCTAGGTGGTCCCCTATCTCTACATTATTTACCATATGTTCATTGTTACTGAAAAATAAATCGAGAATATTATTACCTCTAGTCGGCGTATCTATGAATTGAAAAAAAAACTATCTTGTACTTGTTACGACCGGGCACTCGGGTACACTAGGGCTCTTACACAGGACTCGAGTATGGCTCGCTGCCACAACGGAAACACACGATCCCAACCCCAGAGTACTGCCAGCCGAACAAAAAACGCCACTACCCTCCAGAGTTCTATCTGCTATAACGGGGTATACAAGAACTCGGTACTAGCGTTTCACACAACAGACTAATAACAAGACGGGAGTTATCTAGTCTGGTCAACAATCAAACAAAGAAGAAAGTACTACAACACTAAAGAATAGTGTTGGCCGAAGCCGAAGTAATCCACCCTTGACTAAGAACTTAAGAAGTCCTCCACCCTCTACTTCGGATCGGCACTATTACGTTACGTTAAACAATAGTCCTCGAGCATCAAGCAAGGAATCTTCTGATAAAGTTAGATGCTTCTCGAATACTCGTAAGAAGTAAGTATCGGATTTTGAACAGCAATTCAATAAGTAACACACTGGCAATTAAAGGCTTTAAGTTGACATAAGAAGAATTATAAGAATAAACAATAGTAAATGGCAAACATTAAGAAGAAGTACTCCGACAATGCACTGACAATAGCCTACTAGGATTGTGCTCGTGGGCCACTAATCTCTAAAGTAGCTAAGCGTGCCACACATGAAATCAATAGTGCATAAACAATAACATACATAAGGAGAACTTCAATATTATGCTGTATCTGCTGACCGAGCAAAGTCTAGCTGGGATGTATTAGGCTAGGAAACAATGGCTGAGCAAGCGGCTCGTAGCCTAGCGAGGTCCTTAAGACTGTGCGGCCAAATTACGTTAATTGACGGGATGCTCTCTTGAGAGATCCAGATCACTAGTATCTGGTTCTCTCCTGGCGATCCTCTCAAAGTCAAGCAAATGAGATAGCACAGTGTTGGGTGGCAGAGGCAAAAGCCCTCACTCGCAACACAGTGCTAAACTCCCACGGTACACAGTCAGAAAGACCACCTAGGCGTTCCACGTCTCCGTTGCAATTGTACTGGTTCAACCGCAACCTAGTACTCATAGGAAATCACAACTCAGAAACCCTATCCCAGTCTAGCATTGCCTAAGCCAGCAGAAAACAGGAACATGAATAATCGCACACAGGGAAATGCATATACGAGTGCAACAAACATCAATCAATCCTATTCTAGTTAACCCTTCCAAAAATAGGCTATCTAACAGGCACTTATCTCGTGAGAACTCAAGCGATAATACTTTGGCTGACTAAATCTGCACCAAAGGGGTCATTGAGGTTATAAAGGGTCGAGAAGGGAAGAAGATAGGCTGTTCAGAGAGTAGAGAAAGTTCACATCAGTCGGAAGAATATGGATAGTTGCAAGGGATATGAGAAGTCGCTCTGCCTGATGAGTTCTAAAGAATTGTGGCGAGGACCTCTCCTTTTTATACTCGGCCCTCTAGCGGCATATCGCAAACTACTAAGGACCGCCCACTGACAATCATTACGTAATATTCTCTCTCAATCTGGGATCGACAAAGGATTTCCCACGCGCTTGAGGAGGGAGGAGGGAGGAGGGAGGGAGGCCTACCTACCTCGTGGCGCGCTCACCGGGCCGTCGTTACATAACTCTCTCTCTCCTCCTCATTATATACAAGTCCCACACACGATACTCACATCCAATGATATAAAATAGAACTCGTTGACTTAGAAGAAAACAAAATACATAATTATAATACTTATAGTACAACGGTTCACATAAACTGAGTTAGGAAACTCTACACGGACTACAACCAAAGTTCCTGCCCTGACGATCCTAGCGAGAGTGGGGTCTGACTGAGCGTTCTGTACAGCATGCTCATACTCGGCATGCGTCACACCTCCCCCAAGATTTTACTTGCTCAACCCTGAGCTAAAATCTGACACGCAGAACCTCATCAAACCCCTCACACCCAGCGACCGCATGGCACTAAAACAACGCTGAGTTTATTACTAAAACACATCTTATAAACAAAAATTCACATTTCATAACTCCTCCCTAACAATAGCAAAAGACATAATATCATGCTCCCAGAGCGAGCTTACAGCAGCTCAGCCGTTTGATAGTTCGTGGACTACTCAAACTCTATAGGCTATGACAAACTTATACAATTATCTATAACAAAAGAAAGAGTTTTTTTATGATTTTTATATTTTAATATGTTTTTTCCGGCTGCACTATAAGGGCAGCCTATTTTTTCTTCTATACCAAACGCTCAACTCCTGCTTTACGACCCAATACGCTGGGCTACAACCGCGAGCCAACAAGCACCAAGCGCAAAATACTACTCAAACTAAAGCAGGAGGCTACCCGTGTGTCAATCTCTCCGGGATCATACACCTGTGATAGCCTACGACTGATCATCTACCCTCGATAAACAATCCGCGATCACATTGTCACATCCCGCAATATGACGGATGTCCAGGTTATACTCCTGCAACATCAAAGACCACCTGGTCAGTCTCATATTGCGATTGTGAAATTGATTTAGGAATCTCAAAGGGTGATGATCAGTGTAGATAACCACGACTGGGCCATAGGCTGGAACATACACCTCGAAGTGCCTGAGCGACAGCACAATCGCCAGTAATTCCTTTTCTATTGTAGAATAGTTCTTTTGTGCAGCATTGAACTTCTTAGAAAAGAAACTTACTGGGTGTTCCACACCTTCATTGTCTGTCTGTAGCAAGACGGCACCAGCCCCTACACCACTAGCATCTGTTGCCAGCTGAAAAGGCCTGTTAAAGTCTGGGGCCCTGAGTATCGGGTGAGTACACAGCAAATGCTTCACCAAATTAAAAGCCTTTTCACACTCAGGCGCCCACAAAAACTTTTTGTCTTTAGATAACAAATCTGTGAGAGGTGCCAACACCGTGGAGTAACCTTTTATAAAGCGTCTGTAGTAGCCTATCATACCCAAGAATCTCATAATCTGCTTCTTGGTGGTTGGGTGCGGAAATTTATTGATAGCCTGTACCTTGTTCTGAGGAGGGCACACCTGTCCCCTTCCCACTACAAACCCAAGGTACTGCACAGTGGCTTTTACGAAGTCACACTTTGCCAAATTTACTACCAGACCTGCTTCACTAAGTTTCCGGAACAAGGTCTCCAGGTGCTCACAATGGCTCTCAAAGTCGTCATCATAAATGATTACATCGTCCAAGTATACGGTGCAATTTGGAATGTCCTTGACAATTTCATTCATCAGGTTCTGAAACGTTGCTGGTGCATTCTTAAGTCCGTAGGGCATAACATTACACCGGTAAGTACTCCCGTCCACCACAAAACCACATACCTCTTTAGCACGCTCGGACAAAGGTACTTGCCAGTAACCTTTTACTAAATCTACTTTAGACAAAAACCGAGCATTACCAATCTTATCAACACTATCATCAACCCGAGGAAGAGGATATGGGTTAGTTGGAGTCAAACCGTTTAGCCTACGGAAATCAATACAGAAGCGTACCTTGCCATCTGGCTTAGGCTGCAGTGTTACGGGGGAAGTCCATTTAACGGTGCCTTTCTCTATCAACCCTCTACCGAGCATATACTCCAACTCATCCCTCAGAGCGGGTAGTTTTATGGGGGGCACACGGTACGGGATTGACTTAAAGGGTAGATGGTCCCCCACGTCAACATCATGCATAGCCTGAGTAGTGAGGCCTGGGTGTTCAGCAAATACAGTGGGGTATGAACCGAGCAACTGACGGATAGCTTCAAACTGCGGCTCAGGCAAATGAGCTATAGCCTCGTCAGCCCTTAGGCTCGAGTTCCCCGCCCACTGATCCGCTGAAACATGGTGATCCCAGCTATCCTCCTCTGAAGCTTGACTGTCCCCCTCTCCTTCTCCACCACGGCCGCAACAAGCCAACACAGGGACAGTGAGAGGCTCAGAGGGGCGCCTCACATACTCTTTTATCAGGTTCACGTGACATAACTGGTTCTTTTTCCTCCGGTCTGGAGTGGCAACAAGGTAATCTAGGTCCGAAATTTTCTCCACAATTTTATAGGGTCCAGTATACTTCGCAGACAAGGGGTTACCAACCAAAGGCAACAAAATTAATACCTCTTGTCCTACAATGAACTTCCGGAGCTTCACTTTGCGATCATACCTGTCCTTCATTAAAGCTTGTGATCCTGTTAAATTCCGACCTGCCATCTCCAGACTCTTAAGCATGCGCTCACGGCTTTCAAACACATACTTTAACAAGGAACAAGGCTGCACAGTTCCTTCCCAAATTTCCCGCAGCATATTAAGGGGGCCCCTGACGCGGTGTCCAAAAATCAGCTCGTTTGGACTAAATCCCAGGCTCTCACCAGGCACTTCCCGAGCAGCAAACAGTACATACGGCAATCCAAGATCCCAATCTCTTCCGTTGTCAGCACAATAACACCTGAGCATGCTTTTAAGGGTGGCATGCCACCGCTCAAGCACCCCTTGGCTCTCAGGGTGATACGCTGACGATACCACCGCCCGTATCCCATGCTGTTGCATTGTTTGCTTAAAGAGATTGGAGGTGAAATTGGACCCCTGGTCAGACTGAATCTCCTCCGGGTACCCGTACCTTGAAAAGTACCACAACAAGTTACTGACTACCGTCTTAGCCATGCCGTTTTTCATGGGGTATGCATCGGGGTATCTAGTGGCAACATCCATGATGGTTAACAAAAATTTATTACCAGCCTTTGTGGGAGGGAGTGGACCAACCATGTCAACAACAATCTTACTAAAAGGTGGCCCAATTACCGGAATAGGGTGCAACGGAGCTTTAGGAATAACTTGGTTTGGTTTCCCGACCCGTTGACAAATATCACATGAGTTTATCCATGACTGCACATGAGACTTCATCCCCGGCCACCAAAACAACTTCCCCAAAGCCGCCACCGTTTTTCTTACCCCCAAATGTCCTGCCAGCGGTGTGTCATGCGCCAAACTCGGTAGGCTATCCCTGCACTCCCGCGGCACCACCAACTGGTCCACTACTCCGGACCCCTTTTTCCAGCTACGGTTAGGGTCTTGAAAACGCCGATAGAGGATGCCATCTAAATAAAAAAAATCTCCCGGCTGTGCATCACCGTCCTCGTCGAGCTCCACAGCTCCATTAGCACACGTTTGGAGCTCAGGGTCCTCCAGCTGCAACCGACGTATATCTGAGGGTGCCAAGCGATCTAACTGCTCCCGGAGCAATGCATGACCCTCCCCGATACTGGGCTGCTCCCTCTGTCTCTCTCTATGTTCATAACGTTGCTGTCGTGGAGACTCGTCATGCCCAGCCTCGTCACTCTCGATGACAGGCCCAGGGGCTACTCCAGAACTAAGTAATGGTGCTAATACTGAATCACCCAGGAGAGCCGCCGAGTCAAAACTCTTAAAACCAACTCCAGCTTTAGCCTCCTCCTGTTGATCGTTCCTCTGCTGGTCTGAAGACGGAGGACTAGGCTGTGACACTTTAGCTGCCCGAGCTCGGGTGACAGCACACGCCATGGGTTGTGCCTGGCACCGCTCGACCCACTCTCGCTCTTCCCTACTCACGTCGGCCGGCCTCTCGGCAACGACTAAGGGTAGAACCTCAGAAGCGGGCATTGCAAAGTCGTTGCCGAGAAGAAGGTCGACGCCCTCCACTGGCAGTTTCTCCACAATCCCAACATCCAATTCACGTGCCACACCATCCACCTCCAACTCCAACCGCACCAGCGGGTATGACCGAGTTGCATTAATACCCTGCACCACTACCACCCGAGCCGCATTTATAGGGTAGCCAGTCAAGTTTTTCATCAAAGTCTGGGAAGCACCTGTATCACGCAAGACCTCTACTCCATGCTTGCGCCCCGCCCACATCACGCAACCCCGTCCTCTATGGTCGCAAAAAACATCCTGAGCAGGGTTCGAGCCTCCCAGGTGCTTCTGCACTGGCTGTGCCTCAGCCTCTGACGAACTGCCCCGGGCAAACTCAGAAGACTTCAGAGACACACCAATGTTGCAGGCCAAAGACACAGCTGCTGTAGGTGGTTTGCTAGGACAGACTCTTGCAAAGTGCCCCTTTTTATGACATTGATAACACTCTAACTCCCCTTTGGGCTTCCCTTGGTACTGGGAAGGGCCCGGCCCCTTCTTAAATGGGACGGTGCTAGTCTTGTGGTCAGTCTTGGTATCGTAACTCTTGTACTTGTTTGCATAAGATATATTACTAACTCGGGGGGGTGGGGCGTCACGCCCCTTGTTACCTGCCTCACTACGCTGGGCAGACCCGCACCCACGAATTAATGATAGCCGGAGGTCAGCCATCTCAGCTGCCTCCTGTAGAGTTTTTGGATTCTTTTCTTTAATAGTTAGTCATTTCTGCACCTGTACACTTATAAAACTGCTCGAGCAGAAACAGCTCAGTCAACTGTTCGGCCGTCTCAGCTTTCTCAGAACGTGTCCAGTTTGTAAGTGCATCTTTTAAGTCCCGGGCATGTTCAAGAAAGGTCGCCTCCCTAGTCTTTGTAACACCCCGAAACTTCAATCGATATGTTTCTGGTTGCAACTCGTATGCCCGTAGGACAGCTCTCTTCAATTCTGGGTAGTCAATGCAAGACTCTAAAGGCAGTGCATCATAAGCCTTCAGACCCTTACCCGTAAGTCTTGAGGAGACTAGAGCTGCCCACTTCTCTTCAGGCCAATTATGCTCCCTACACTTCTTCTCAAAACGATTAAAAAATTCTGTGACTTCAGTTTCACTAAATGCCGGCACCAACTTGACTAAGTGGGACAAGGACTGTTCTCTTACTTGGCCCTCACGGCCCATCCGAGTCCCTGTCGACTCTGCACGAGTCTTATCTAAATCTATTTGAGCACAATATTTCTCTGAGTCGTACCTAAGCTCAGCCTCGTGCCTCCTAATCTCAGCCTCAATCTCCTTCTCCTGCTTCCTACTCTCATTCTCCTGCCTTCTGGTCTCATTCTCCTGCCTTCTGGTCTCAGCCTCAATTTTAGCAAGCTCAAGTTTAAATATCATATCTGGAGACAGGCAGGAAGAGGGAGCTGCCACTACTGAAGGAGGGGGGGCAAGAACTGGGGAACCACCATACGCACCGCCCGAGGGCACTCCAATCTTCCAATTCTCATCCCTCTGTGGGAGAGTGCTAACCTCCGGCAACTGAGTGGACGGCACTGTGGGAGTCGAGTGAGAGGGGATCTGGGGAGGAACCCCCCCAAACGCCCTCTCCTCCGAAACCCCATGTCGCGCACGCAACACCCAGGAAATCAGCTCCCCCTTGGACATCCCTCCTACATTGGATAGACCCAAAACCTTGGCTATCAGGTGCAAGCCATAAACATTCACCCCAGTCAGCCTCTCCTCCATCACGTGGTACCGCTTACTCACAAAAAGTCTAGCATCCTCCTCACTAGTTACTAACGGCACCTCCTCAAATGGCATCTCTCGCTCCTCGTCAGTACTAGGGCACGACATACTGAAGTTCACAAAAAATTCTCGAGACAAAAGTGTTAAACTCCCTTATGTAAGCACTAATTACTAAATTAACTGGAGTCTCTTAAATGCTCTCCTAATTGCCTTACAAAAAAAAATATTCTTCAATATGTACGCTAAAGTACGAACAAACAAATGTTGTACAACTCTGCAAAAAATTATACTGTTCACAAAATCCTAAGCAAGGTCGCCATTTGTTACGACCGGGCACTCGGGTACACTAGGGCTCTTACACAGGACTCGAGTATGGCTCGCTGCCACAACGGAAACACACGATCCCAACCCCAGAGTACTGCCAGCCGAACAAAAAACGCCACTACCCTCCAGAGTTCTATCTGCTATAACGGGGTATACAAGAACTCGGTACTAGCGTTTCACACAACAGACTAATAACAGACGGGAGTTATCTAGTCTGGTCAACAATCAAACAAAGAAGAAAGTACTACAACACTAAAGAATAGTGTTGGCCGAAGCCGAAGTAATCCACCCTTGACTAAGAACTTAAGAAGTCCTCCACCCTCTACTTCGGATCGGCACTATTACGTTACGTTAAACAATAGTCCTCGAGCATCAAGCAAGGAATCTTCTGATAAAGTTAGATGCTTCTCGAATACTCGTAAGAAGTAAGTATCGGATTTTGAACAGCAATTCAATAAGTAACACACTGGCAATTAAAGGCTTTAAGTTGACATAAGAAGAATTATAAGAATAAACAATAGTAAATGGCAAACATTAAGAAGAAGTACTCCGACAATGCACTGACAATAGCCTACTAGGATTGTGCTCGTGGGCCACTAATCTCTAAAGTAGCTAAGCGTGCCACACATGAAATCAATAGTGCATAAACAATAACATACATAAGGAGAACTTCAATATTATGCTGTATCTGCTGACCGAGCAAAGTCTAGCTGGGATGTATTAGGCTAGGAAACAATGGCTGAGCAAGTGGCTCGTAGCCTAGCGAGGTCCTTAAGACTGTGCGGCCAAATTACGTTAATTGACGGGATGCTCTCTTGAGAGATCCAGATCACTAGTATCTGGTTCTCTCCTGGCGATCCTCTCAAAGTCAAGCAAATGAGATAGCACAGTGTTGGGTGGCAGAGGCAAAAGCCCTCACTCGCAACACAGTGCTAAACTCCCACGGTACACAGTCAGAAAGACCACCTAGGCGTTCCACGTCTCCGTTGCAATTGTACTGGTTCAACCGCAACCTAGTACTCATAGGAAATCACAACTCAGAAACCCTATCCCAGTCTAGCATTGCCTAAGCCAGCAGAAAACAGGAACATGAATAATCGCACACAGGGAAATGCATATACGAGTGCAACAAACATCAATCAATCCTATTCTAGTTAACCCTTCCAAAAATAGGCTATCTAACAGGCACTTATCTCGTGAGAACTCAAGCGATAATACTTTGGCTGACTAAATCTGCACCAAAGGGGTCATTGAGGTTATAAAGGGTCGAGAAGGGAAGAAGATAGGCTGTTCAGAGAGTAGAGAAAGTTCACATCAGTCGGAAGAATATGGATAGTTGCAAGGGATATGAGAAGTCGCTCTGCCTGATGAGTTCTAAAGAATTGTGGCGAGGACCTCTCCTTTTTATACTCGGCCCTCTAGCGGCATATCGCAAACTACTAAGGACCGCCCACTGACAATCATTACGTAATATTCTCTCTCAATCTGGGATCGACAAAGGATTTCCCACGCGCTTGAGGAGGGAGGAGGGAGGAGGGAGGGAGGCCTACCTACCTCGTGGCGCGCTCACCGGGCCGTCGTTACATAACTCTCTCTCTCCTCCTCATTATATACAAGTCCCACACACGATACTCACATCCAATGATATAAAATAGAACTCGCTTACTTAGAAGAAAACAAAATACATAATTATAATACTTATAGTACAACGGTTCACATAAACTGAGTTAGGAAACTCTACACGGACTACAGCCAAAGTTCCTGCCCTGACGATCCTAGCGAGAGTGGGGTCTGACTGAGCGTTCTGTACAGCATGCTCATACTCGGCATGCGTCACATACTACCTCTATAAACTCCTCAGAATCAGTCTCCTATTTGATGCTGCCAATCTATATTCGGAAAATTAAAATCCCCCATAATGCACACATTGCTAAACCTTGATGCCATTTTAATTTCCTCCCATAATGACGTTCCGTCATTTCTACTCATATTTGGCGGTCTATACATAACTCCAATAACTATGGTCTCACTACCTTCGTTAACCTCTACCCAAACACTTTCATTATCGTTATTTAGTCTAATACCTGATTTAATACAGCTTTTTAATGTACTCCTTACAAACACTGCTATACCGCCACCCCTCTTACTTGTTCGGTCATATTTAAACAAACTATATCCTGGTATATCAAATTCTGCTAAAAAATGCCTGGTTTCTGTATTAATCCACGTTTCAGTTAGCGCTATTATGTCTATATTTTCTTTGCTAACAAGGGCTCTAAGTTCGTTCATTTTGTTACATAGACTCCTACAGTTTGTGTAGTTTATGTTCTTAAGATCGATACAGAACTGACTCCAAATTGACAATCAAGAAATGATCTGCTGTTGTAGATTGGGGTGCATATTTTGGTTGTGTCAGTTTTTGTCTAAGTGGGATGTGTGACGCATGTCGAGTGTGAGCATGCTGTACAGAACGCCTAGTCATGCCCCACTCTCGCTAGGATCGTCAGGGCAGGAACTTTGGCTGTAGTCTGTGTAGAGTTTCCTAACTTAGTTCATGTGAGCCGTTGTACTATAAGTATTATGAATATGTATTTTGTTTTCATCTGAGTCAACGAGTTCTATTTTATATCATTAGTTATAAGTATTGTGTATAAAACTTATTTGTAATGATGAGAGGAGAGAGAGAGATTACGTAACGGGGGTCAGTGGGTGCGCCATGCGGGAGGTGGGCCTAACTCACTAGCACTCCCCCCCCCTCCCTCCTCCCCTCAGTGCGTGGGAAAGCCTTTGTCTATCCCAGATTGAGAGAGATAAATTACGTAATGATTGTCAGTGGGCGGTCCTTAGTAGTTTACGTTGGGCTCACTAGAGGGCCGAGTATAAAAAGGGAAGTCTCGCCACATTTTCTTCAGAACTCATTAGGCAGAGCGACTTCTCATTTCCCTTGCTAACTATAGATATTCTTCTGACTGATGTGAACTTTCTCTACTATCTTTACAGCCTTTTTTCCTCTTTTCCCTACCCTTTTTAACTTCAATGGTCCCGTTGGTGCAGAGCTAGTCAGCCAACGTATTATCGCTTGAGTTCTCACGAGATATATGCCTATTAGATAGCCTATTTTGGAAGGGTCAACTTAGAATAGGATTGATTAATGTTTGTTGCACTCGTATATGCATTTCCCTGTGTATTATTATTATTGTTCCTGTTTTCTGCTAGTCTAGGTAATGCTAGACTGGGATAAGGCTACTGGTGTTGTGATTCCCGATGTGTACTAGATTTTGTTGAACCTGTACAATCGCAACGGAGACGTGGGAAGCCTAGGTGGTCTTTCTGACTGTGTACCTTGTGAGTTTAGCACTGTGTTGCGAGTGAGGGCTTTTGCCTCTGCCACCCAACACTGTGCTAACTCGTTTGCTTTGACTTTGAGAGGATCGCCAGGAGAGAACCAGATACTAGCGATCTGGATCTCTCAAGAGAGCATCCCGTCAATTAACGTAATTTGGCCGCACAGCCTTAAGGACTTCGCTAGACTACGAGCCGCTTGCTCAGCCATTGTTTCCTAGCCTACTACATCCCAGCTAGACTTTGCTCGATTAGCAGATACAGAATAGTATTGAAGCTTTCCTTATGTATGATATTGTTTATGCACTATTGATTTCATGTGTTGCACGCTTAGCTACTTTAGTGATTAGTGGCCCACGAGCACAATCCGAGTAGGCTATTGCCGGTGCATTGGCGGAGTACTTCTTTTTAATGTTTGCCAGTTACTATTGCATATTCTTATAATTCTTCTTATGTCAATTTAAACCTTTAATGATATGTAATTGCCAGTGTTTTGCTTATTTGAATAGCTGTTCAAAATCCGATACGTACTTCTTACGGGCATCCGAGAAGCATCTAACTTTATCAGAAGATTCCTTGCTCGATGCTTAAGGACTATTAATTTAACGTAACGTAATAGTGCCGATCCGAAGTAGAGGGTGGAGGACTTCTTAAGTTCTTAGTCAAGGGTGGATTACTTCGGCTTCGGCCAACACTATTCTTTGGTGTTGTTGTTTCTTACTTCTTTGTTTGATTGTTGACCAGACTAGATAATTCCTGTCTCTTTATTAGTCTGTTGTTGAACACTAGTACCGAGTTCTTGTATACCCCGTTATAGCAGATCGAACTCTGGAGGGTATTGGTGTTTTTTGTTCGGCTGGCAGTACTCTGGGGTTGGGATCGTGTGTTTCCGTTGTGGCAGCGAGCCGTACTCGAGTCCTGATTGAGAGCCCTTGTGTACCCGATTGCCAGGTCGTAACAGATGGAGTTGCTTTTTCTGGACCCCCTTCTCCCTCATGTTTAGCCCAATTAGTTCTGTGATTTTATTACTTTTGCCCCAGGCCGAGACATTTTTATATCGATTTTTTTTTTTTTTTTTTTTTACAAATTTATCATAAAGGGTGTCTTGGGGGTATTTTTTACACATTTATCATAAAAGGGTGTCTTGGGGGTATTTTTTACACATTTATCATAAAAGGGTGTCTTGGGGGTATTTTTTACACATTTATCATAAAAGGGTGTCTTGGGGGTATTTTTTACACATTTATCATAAAAAGGTGTCTTGGGGTATTTTTTACACATTTATCATAAAAGGGTGTCTTGGGGGTATTTTTTACACATTTATCATAAAGGGTGTCTTGGGGGTATTTTTTACACATTTATCATAAAGGGTGTCTTGGGGTATTTTTTACACATTTATCATAAAGGGTGTCTTGGGGGTATTTTTTACACATTTATCATAAAGGGTGTCTTGGGGGTATTTTTTAAAGCTTGATGGAGGTCTAGGAAGGATACTAAAAAGAATAATAAGATTATAAATAATTAAGCCAATAAATAAGTATGAAATCAGACTAAATGGGTGCAATTATTGGAGGTAAACTTTAACCCGTCCAGCCCCGGCTAGTTTTGTAATGTTTGTTCACCAGAACCCGGCCGGTTTTCAAAAAATGGTTTTATTCCAGAAACAATAGCGAATGGATTAGGAATGAAGGAAAAAACACGAAAAACCGCTCAAAAAGCTTAAAGAATGGTCCTACAGAGCCCCCGAAAACTTATTTTACAAGAGTAAAAAATTGAAGGCAATTACCCCCAAAAAACAGGTTATTGCGCGCTCACGCGCACGCACGTGGACTTTGAGAGTTTTCAACCATCGGCACGGTTGCGTGGGATACGTTCACAGTTCCCATACAAATCTGAGCCCTCTTGAGTGGCTACACCTGAGGTTACGGTCGGCGCAATTAGGGTGACGCGCCAGGCGTGTCTCTGGGGCTGTGCATTACATACATCGCCGACGCGCCAGGCGCGTCGCTGGGGCTGTACGGGTTAAGGGGAGATTTCCAATTGAGGGATTGTTTTCTGGATCCCTTTCTCCCTCGTGTTTAGCCCCATTGCTTTTGAGATTTTAAGACTTTCGCCCCATTAGTTTGACGATCTTAAGAACTTTCGCCCCATTTCTGTCAATTTTAAGACCTTTTGTGCCAATTAGGTGTCGATTTTTCCTGGCGAGCGATAGCGAGCCTGTAATGTAAGAGGAACCGGCCTTCGGCCGGGAAATTTTTCTACCGAAAAATGTACAAATTTATCTTGAAAGGGGGTCTAAGGAGTGTATTCATAAGCTTGATGGAAATATAGGGAACAAAGTAAAAACCTCCCCTTAAGACAGGGGTGTAGAGAAATTATATAACGCTGGACGATTTCACTATTCCCTTTGATCTGCCGCACTCATTACTTCTCACTCTGTCCTCTTGCTCT